>JAODAL010024297.1:0-60848 GCA_025379985.1 Phyllomedusa bahiana | reverse complement strand
TGGGATTTTTTTAATTTGTGGGTATGCAGGTTTAAGGGTCATGCTGTGGTAAAGACGGGGGGGATAGTGAATGGTGTGTGACTTTTTTTCTGGGCTTTTATAGCCTAAGTTTTGTTCCTAAGAGTAGCGGGTATTTTTGATGTTGTGGCGTTAACCCAGCTTCTCCACCCCCTGTTTGGGGTGAAGGGGAAGGTGTTTTTTGCTCTCCCAAGATTTTAAATGGCTCCGTATAATGGGACTGCTCACTATCGAAAACCCCTTATTGAGGTGGCCGACTTCGACTATCCCCCCGATGTCGATAGCCAACGTAATCGTCCACTAGTAGACAAGGTGAAGATCACAATTAAAAATCATATTGACCTCCCCGACCGTCGAAAGTGAATCTCGAATTTGAAAGTTCAGTTCGAAGTTTAATCAACTCAAACAAATCCAAACCCTTAAAGTAAAGGGGAGAAGATGTTTGGTTATTTTTATAACCTATACATGGGTAAGCTGCAATTAGATCCATAACGGTAAAAATGGAAAAGTGGACAATTAAAAGAAATTTTTGCTTACAGTAACAGAATAAAATTCACGGCAAAAATTTTTCATTAACAATACCATTTTTTTACCCCGTATTTACAGCTCAGTGGCTGGACTAGCCCCCCAGTAGCAGGTAAATCGCCCTATATGCACCTGGGAAAAATTAACAAGGCAGAAATTGTGAGAAAGATCCCCCAATCTAGGGGAAAAAATTGTATGAAAATTTTAAACGCACATTAATTTTAAAGGGGGTTTTGTCTCGCTACAAAGAATAGTTTCAAATTGTAGGGAACAAAAATAAAGACTTTCCCCAAATATTTTGCTTTTTTCCTGTTTTCCTTAAGGAGATACAAGTAAATTTATGCCCCTCCCTGGTATTTCATTTCCCCCTCAGTAACTGACCCGTAAAAAAAATTTCCCCCCGCTGTTTTTTTAGGGTTAGATGAGGAAGTCATCACACAGGCCAAACAGCCTCTGTGCTGCGGGCATAAAAAGTTTATTTACTCAGAAAAGCACTGTAATTAGGGGGTTTTGTTTTGGGATCAAAAAAAAGTCCGTTAGTATTTTCAGAAGCTTCTGAGCAATCTACTAAATTAGCAATGAAAGCAAGGGCGGATACACCCGGGCTTATGCAAATTCGTAGTCTGAACCAGGAAGTGACAGATATTTCATTCATGCATCCCATGAAACTCTGTAGGGGGACAATCCTTTAATACCTGTGCACACCAGCATGAGAAAAGCCACAGTATAATGCATGGGGAGGGTTTCCAATGCAAAAAAACCATAAAAAAAGCACCAATACCTCAATGCATGAGGGGGTGGTTGGGGTGGTACTACAAATTTCATTAAAAAAGCAATACAGAAGGGTCCATTAATACAGATACAGTTTGAGCACATGTGGGTTACAATTTATGACCCAAACATTAGATTGGGGGGGCGCCCCGCCCTTTTGGGTGACCAACACCAAAAAAACCCGGCCCCTTCTCCCCCGCATGTTGGGTAATAAAAAATATAAAAAATTGGAAAATGTTAAAAATCATTGGAAGGGGCCCCCTTACGCAAATGCAACAGGGTAACGGTCTGGGTTCCCTTGAGTCCCACCTATCAATTTTACAAAAAAAAAAACACACTAAAAAAATTTGGGGCATTACTTTCTTAAAAAAAACACAATTTTTGGCCCCTATTCAAGCTCAATGGCTGGATAGACTGGACCCCAGTAGCAGGTAACTTGACCTATATCTACCTGGGAAAAATTAACTGGGCGCTAATCGCGAGCAAAGCTCAAATACCCCAATGTAGGGGGAAAATTAGATTAACAAACTGCACATTTAAATTAATAAGTTACACCAGCATGCGAAAAGCAAAGTATAATACATGGCGGATTTCCAATGCAAAAATACCAATAAAACAACCACTTACATATTCATTCCTTTCAATGGCTAACTGAAAAGAAGATGACAGCGTAGCTATAGGAGATGCAGTGCTAGCAATTGCTACTGGGCCCCTTTGACACATAAGAAGACACCGGTAGTGGAAATTACACATGGTATCTGGCCGGTGCCCCGTATCCCTTTTTGCACCAGAGCCCAAGAACATGTTGTATATGTGGTGGCAGCAAGAACATCACAATGGGAAACATGGAGCCAGGGCTGCCATCAGTGATCTATTAAGCGTTTCAGGGCCCCATGCAGATAAATCAAATGGGGCCCCAACCCGTTACTAGCTCTTATTTTTTAACATATCACTGGGCCCTTTTTTGATTAGGGCCCCTGACAGGAGTACTGCCCTATTGGCACCAGTGCCAGTTACCATGTGCTATTTCCAATACCGGTGTCTTCTCATGTGTCAAAGGGGCTTTTGGGACACCTCAGGATGCTGGGCCCTGTAGCAGCTGCTACAGCCTGGGGTGCCGACAGAGAAGTACTCCTGTCACAGGCTCTAATCAAAATGGGCACACAAATATGTTAAAAAAAATAGGAAGAAATAATGAGTGGGGGCCCCATTTGATTTGGCTGTATGGTGTCTGAAATGGTTAATAGATGACTTACGGCAGACTGACTGATGACTGACGTTAATAGATGACTGTTGGAATGTCTATTTAACATTGTGAAGAAGACGTGCTACAGTTTACTAGTCGTGACATCGGCAACCGGGGCAACAAAATCGTCAGAGATCCATGCTTGATTAATTTTGATAAATGTCAAACAATCCACATTCTCGGGGGAAAGACGGATACGTTTGTCAGTTATCACACCGCCGGCTATGCTGAATGTTCGTTCCGAGATAACGCTGGCTGCCGGGCAGGATAAAACCTCTATGGCGTGCCAAGCCAGCTCAGGCCATTCAGCCAGTTTGGATACCCAGAAGTTTAATGGTTCCTGACTAACTCCAAAAACATTGGGGTTGAGCCGCAGGGACTCATGGACCATGCTCTTAAGGTGGTGTTTGTGTGTCTGAATGCTGCCCTGCCTTGCAGGTGTTGTGAGGTGGTAACAAACGAGTGAAAAGTATCACCCAGTAGGCTTTTGCCACACTGCCTGCTGCTGCTGATGCTGCTGCTGTGGCTATTTGCCATTCTACTGCTGGCACATTGTTGACATTGTTCCTCCATGATATTAGAATGTGAAGAAGACGCAAAAGATGTCTCAAGTTGGTAAATGAACACTGTCTCAAATTCATGCATTCTACTGTAAATTTGAGTGGGTGGTAGGAAAGTGCTAATTTTTGTCTTGTAACATGGATCAAGCTGGGTGACAACCCAGTAATCGCTGTTCATTTTGATTGCCTTGATGCGTGGATCATGTTGCAGGTAATGTAGCATCCAAGCACTCATATGTGAAATGCTGCCGGGACCTCCCAAGCCTCGGGGTCGAGGGGCATTAACCAGATCATCCTCCTCATTCTGAAATCTGTGCCAATCTCTTACCACTGAAGGGTAATCAGTACCGGCCTCCTCATCCTCCTCCACTTCCTCATACAGACTGTCACCAGAGACCTGGCTAGCCTCATGCACTCTACTCTGTGAGCTGAACTGCCGTCCTGCACCAGCTCTGGACTTGGACCCACCGCCTACAGAAGACCGATAAAATTGGGAAAAAGTCGGGCCTTATACATCCGATGGTGAGTAGGGCTCTGCATCTGTGTCCGCTTCATCCTCCATCACTGCTGGGACCTGCTGCCGCAGAGTGTCTAACACTTGTTCCAGTAAAAATATGACCACAATGGTCATGCTGACAATGTGAACATCCTGACTGACCATTTTGGTGGCATCTTCAAAACTGTCAAGTATGGTGCAGAGATGCTTCACCTATCTCCACTCTCTATGGCTTAACACCCCGAGGTCTGCACCACTACTCGTCAGGCCATTCGACACTTCACACTGCATAATGGCATTACGCTGCTGCCACAATTGCTGGAGCCTATGGAGGGTGGAATTCCACGTCAACAATGAGATGGTTGATGGAGAGGCCCAGATGACGCTACAATGCTGCTAGTCGCGCTGAAGCAGGTTGCGAACGCCGGAAGTTTTAGCTAAGACCTCGAGCCTTCCACAGCAGACAATCAAGATCCAGGTAGCTTTTGAGAAGTTTCTGCACAACCAGGTTCAGGACATGTGCCAGGCAAGGGATGGGCATGAGTCTACTGATCCTAAGGGCAGCAAAGAGAGGACAGCTTGGTCTTGGAAGCAGCGGAGGAGGAGGAGGCCGAAGATGTCATGGTTAGAGATGGGCACATTGATTCTAACGAAGTGGAATTCATTTAGGATTTCAGGAAAAATTAGATTTTGCATGAAGGTGAAATTATGGTACTTCGCGGGAAAGAATCATCTTTTTTTCTAAAATGACCGCGAGCACATGGCGTGTCATGGGGCAAGAAGAAAGGAACGTCCTCAATGACATGTGCAGACATGAAGCCAATCAGCAACCAGCGGACTTCTGTGAAGTCACAGCCGTAAAAATACGGACGCCATGTTAAATTCTCACACTTGTCACTGTGTCTCCTGTCACAAGCATCTATCTGCTGCAGCACTATATTGCACTCTGTGCAAAACAAACCCAATTTTTGAGCTACTGGGGTGAAAGACCTTCACAAGTGTGTGTCATATACACACCTGTTCCTGAACCAGCATTATTATTTTGTTTGTTTTAGTTTGTTGGGTATTCTCCCTAAAATCCAGAGTGTGTGTATTTCTGCCCCATACACACCTGAATTCCATCTGGTTCACTATGTAGGGTATTTTATACCCAAGGGTAAATTTATCCTCTTGTTTGTGGAGTATTTTTGAGTCAAATACAGGGTGTGTGTATTTCTGCCCCACATACGCCTGAATTACATCTGGTTCACTGTGTAGAGTATTTTATACCCAAGGGTTAAATTAACCTCTTGTTTGTGGGGTAATTAGCAGTCAAATACAGGGTGTGTATTTATCATATACAGACATCTTAATTAAACAATGTCTGTTGTATCGTTAATTTTTGATCAAACAGTTTTGTCAGACAGAGAGGTTGCAGGCCCTTCACAGGCGAGTGACATTGGCACAAATGTTACTGGAGTAGGCACAGGTCACAGCACATTAAGGGGACGTCGCAGAAGGGGTGAATCGGTGAGATCAGAGCTATCGTTGTCATCGAGCGGCCGTGTGTTGAACACCAAGCCAACGGTTTTTGATTGGTTTACAAGGTCATCCACTTCCTCCCAGATGACATCTGACAACCCAAGCAAAGAGTCTGTGGGTTCATCAGACACAACCCTTAGTTGTGGCTTCTAAGTGGCATTTCTCCCTCACAATTTTTAACAGTGGCTGAGAAGTCATATTTATAATTTTTTGGGGTCATGTTGCTGTGAGATACAGCAATAATCATGGTCCTTTGGAACAGAAATGCGGCTTCTAAGTGCCATTTCTCCTTCACAATTTTTAACAGTGGCTGAGAAGTCATTTTTATAATTTTTTGGGTCATGCTGCTTTGAAATGCAGCAATACTACAGGTCCTATTCTAAAAAATGTTGTTTCTAATAGACATTTGTTCTTCACAATTGTCAAAAGTGGCTCATGGGTCATGTTTTGAATTTTTGGGGGCATTTTGCTGTGACATGCAGCTATACTACAGGTCCTATTCTAAAAAAATGTTGTTTCTAACAGACATTTGTTCTTCACAATGGTCAAGAGTGGCTCAAGGGTGATGGTGCTGTCAGAAACAGGAATAGGTAGGACATTGTTAATGGACACATATTGCAAAATGACTTGTTTTTGCAAGATCTTTAACATAGCTATCAATCCCTTTATTGAGACAACCCATTTAATACAATTAAAAAAGAGAAACAAAGACATGGTGGGATTCCATCCGATTTTAAAAATGTGTTTTCTAGAATTAAAGTACTAAAAAACTTGCATGTACAAAATAGCTGTTAAAAAAATTCCTCTGAATTGTACAAGGGAGGTACAGGAAAACTTGACCAGATGTAGGTTATTCAGAGGACATGGAGTATGGAGCACGGACAGAGAACAAAGTATAGAGACCATTTCCTCCAGCACGTTGAATAAAATGAGAAAAAGAATGCCAAGAAAAAGGGCACCTGGGTGTAACAGGAGCGTTAACCACCAGTATTTCCAAGTGAAGCTCAATTGGTCCACACTCATACGGAGGGGCAAGCGCTACCCAGGTATTGTACTGAGGAAGGCTGGAGTTCTCACACTTCCGCTTCCGCACTCTGCTTCAGCACGACAGTTTTCGTTGCTGCGTCATCAGGGCATTTTAACCTGCGTGTTAATAGATGACGGACGCCAGCCTGGGCTCTCACCGCACCCACTGTAACTCCGGCCCTGGGTCATGCTGTGGCCCAGGACAGGTGTATAGTCAATGTCCAGTGAAACTAAAATGGTGGTTGAAAGACTCCTTTTTCCGGCACTTTTTAAATGTGGGGGTCATGCAGGTTTGGGGCTCATGCTGTGGCCCAGGACAGGTATAGTCAATGTCCAGTGAAACTAAAATGGTGGTTGAAAGACTCCTTTTTCCGGCACTTTTTAAATGTGGGGGTCATGCAGGTTTGGGGCTCATGCTGCGTTCCATGACAGGGATATTCAATGTCCAGTTCAAGTAAGATGATGGTTCAAATCATACTGCCTTCTGGCACTTTTTAATTTGTGGGTGATGCAGGTTTAAGGGTCATGCTGTGGTACAAGACAGGGATAGTGAATGGTGTGTGACTTTTTTTCTGTGGCTTTTATAGCCTAAGTGTTGTTCCTAAGATGTAGCAGGTATCCATTTGACTGTTGTGGCTGTTAATTCCAGCTTCTCCAGCCCTGTTTGGGTGTAAGAATGAAGGTGTTGTTGCTCTCCCATAGACTTTAATGGTCATCGCTCATAATCGACTGCTCACTATCGAAAAACCTTATTGATGGTGGCCGACTATCGACTATCGCCCGATGTCGATAGCCAACGTAATCGCTCAACACTAGTAGACAGAGGTGAGAGATCACAATTTAAAACATCATATCTGACCTCGCCGACCGTCGAAAGTCGAATCTCGAATTTTGAGAAGTTCAGTTCGAAGTTTAAGTCGAACTCGAACCAAACTCCTAACCCCATTAAAGTCAATGGGAGAAGATGTTCTGGTTAATTTTTATACCTATACAGGTGAGGTGAAGCTGCAATTAGCATCCATAACGGTAAAATGGAAACGTGGAACAACTTAGTGAAGAAAATGTGTCTCTACGAGTCACAGAATAAAATTCACAGGCTAAAATTATTCATTAAACAATACCATTTTTTAGCCCGTATTTACAGCTCAGTGGCTGGACTAGACTGAACCCAGTAGCAGGTAAATCTGACCTATATGCCACCTGGGAAAAATTAACAAGTGCAGCTAATTGCTGAGCAAGCATACCCCAATGCTAGGGGAACAATTGTATGATAATAAACTGCACATTAACTTAAAGGGGTTGTCTCGCTACAAAGAATAGCTTTCAAATTGTAGGGAACACACAATAAAGACATTTTCCAAATATTTTGCTTTGTTCATCTGTTTTCCTTAAGGAGATACAAGTGAATTTATGACCTCCCTGGCTATTTCAGTTCCCTCAGTAACTGACCTGTAAACAATTCTCCCCCCTGCTGTTTTTTCTATGTGATAGCAGTGAGTGAAGTCATCACACAGGTCCAAGCAGCCTCTGTGCTGCTGGGCAGTAAAAAGCTTGATTTATCTCAAGTAAACAGCACTGTAATTAGGGCTTTTGTTTGAGGGATCAGATAAAAAGTCCTGTTAGTAGTTTCAGAAGCTTCTGAGCTAATCTGATCTAATTAGCAACTGAAAGCACAGGGCTGGATACACCAAGGAGCTTATGCAAATTTCAGTCAGTCTGAACCAGGAAGTGACAGAGTATTTCATTCATGCATCCTATGAAACTCTGTAGGGAGACAACTCCTTTAATACCTGTGCACACCAGCATGCAGAAAAGCCACAGTATAATGCATGGGGAGATTGCACAAATGCAAAAATACCAATAAAACAAGCACTCACATACCCTCAATGCATGAGGCGGGTGGTTGCTGGTACTACAATTGCATATAAATAAGGCAATACAGAAGGGTGCCATTAATACAGATACGAGTAGAGCACTATGCTGGCTTACAACCTATTAGTGACACCAATACTATTAGATTGGGCGGGCTGCCCAGCCCTTTCTGGGTGACCAACACAAAACACAGGCACCATTCTCTCCCCAGCACTGTTGGGTAGATAAAAAATATGAAATATTGGAAAATGTTAAATATCATTTGGTACAGGGGCCCCATTACGCAAGCTCGCAACAGGCGTCAACGGTCCTCGTGTCCTGTGAGTCCCTACACTATCAATTTACAAAAATAAACACATAAAAAAATGGGACATTACTTACTTAAAAAAAACTACAATTTATTGGCCCATATTCACAGCTCAATGGCTGGACTAGACTGGACCCAGTAGCAGGTAACTCTGACCTATATGCTACCTGGGAAAAATTAACTGGTGCAGCTAATCGCTGAGCAAGCAGCTCACATACCCCAATGCTAGGGGAACAATTAGATGATAACAAACTGCACATTAACTTAATAACTGTTCACACCAGCATGCAGAAAAGCCAAAGTATAATACATGGCGAGATTGCACAAATGCAAAAATACCAATAAAACAACCACTTACATATTCATTCCTTTCAATGGCTAACTGAAAAGAAGATGACAGCGTAGCTATAGGAGATGCAGTGCTAGCAATTGCTACTGGGCCCCTTTGACACATAAGAAGACACCGGTATTGGAAATGACACATGGTATCTGGCAGGAGCCCCGTATCCCTTTTTGCACCAGAGCCCAAGAACATGTTGTATATGTGGTGGCAGCAAGAACATCACAATGGGAAACATGGAGCCAGGGCTGCCATCAGTGATCTATTAAGCGTTTCAGGGCCCCATGCAGATAAATCAAATGGGGCCCCAACCCGTTACTAGCTCTTATTTTTTAACATATCACTGGGCCCTTTTTTGATTAGGGCCCCTGACAGGAGTACTGCCCTATTGGCACCAGTGCCAGTTACCATGTGCTATTTCCAATACCGGTGTCTTCTCATGTGTCAAAGGGGCTTTTGGGACACCTCAGGATGCTGGGCCCTGTAGCAGCTGCTACAGCCTGGGGTGCCGACAGAGAAGTACTCCTGTCACAGGCTCTAATCAAAATGGGCACACAAATATGTTAAAAAAATAGGAAGAAATAATGAGTGGGGGGCCCCATTTGATTTGGCTGTATGGTGTCTGAAATGGTTAATAGATGACTTACGGCAGACTGACTGATGACTGACGTTAATAGATGACTGTTGGAATGTCTATTTAACATTGTGAAGAAGACGTGCTACAGTTTACTAGTCGTGACATCGGCAACCGGGGCAACAAAATTGTCAGAGATCCATGCTTGATTAATTTTGATAAATGTCAAACAATCCACATTCTCGGGGAAAAGACGGATACGTTTGTCAGTTATCACCCCGCCGGCTATGCTGAATGTTCGTTCCGAGATAACGCTGGCTGCCGGGCAGGATAAAACCTCTATGGCGTGCCAAGCCAGCTCAGGCTATTCATACAGTTTGGATACCCAGAAGTTTAATGGTTTCCTGACTAACTCCAAAAACATTGGGGTTGAGCCGCAGGGACTCATGGACCATGCTCTTAAGGTGGTGTTTGTGTGTCTGAATGCTGCCCTGCCTTGCAGGTGTTGTGAGGTGGTAACAAACGAGTGAAAAGTATCACCCAGTAGGCTTTTGCCACACTGCCTGCTGCTGCTGATGCTGCTGCTGTGGCTATTTGCCATTCTACTGCTGGCACATTGTTGACATTGTTCCTCCATGATATTAGAATGTGAAGAAGACGCAAAAGATGTCTCAAGTTGGTAAATGAACACTGTCTCAAATTCATGCATTCTACTGTAAATTTGAGTGGGTGGTAGGAAAGTGCTAATTTTTGTCTTGTAACATGGATCAAGCTGGGTGACAACCCAGTAATCGCTGTTCATTTTGATTGCCTTGATGCGTGGATCATGTTGCAGGTAATGTAGCATCCAAGCACTCATATGTGAAATGCTGCCGGGACCTCCCAAGCCTCGGGGTCGAGGGGCATTAACCAGATCATCCTCCTCATTCTGAAATCTGTGCCAATTTCTTACCACTGAAGGGTAATCAGTACCGGCCTCCTCATCCTCCTCCACTTCCTCATACAGACTGTCACCAGAGACCTGGCTAGCCTCATGCACTCTACTCTGTGAGCTGAACTGCCGTCCTGCACCAGCTCTGGACTTGGACCCACCGCCTACAGAAGACCGATAAAATTGGGAAAAAGTCGGGCCTTATACATCCGATGGTGAGTAGGGCTCTGCATCTGTGTCCGCTTCATCCTCCATCACTGCTGGGACCTGCTGCCGCAGAGTGTCTAACACTTGTTCCAGTAAAAATATGACCACAATGGTCATGCTGACAATGTGAACATCCTGACTGACCATTTTGGTGGCATCTTCAAAACTGTCAAGTATGGTGCAGAGATGCTTCACCTATCTCCACTCTCTATGGCTTAACACCCCGAGGTCTGCACCACTACTCGTCAGGCCATTCGACACTTCACACTGCATAATGGCATTACGCTGCTGCCACAATTGCTGGAGCATATGGAGGGTGGAATTCCATGTCAACAATGAGATGGTTGATGGGGAGACCCAGATGACGCTACAATGCTGCCTGTCGTGCCGAAGCAAGGTGCAAACGCTGGAAGTTTTAGCTAAGACCTCGAGCCTTCCTCAGCAGACAATCAAGACCTCGGTAGCTCTTGAGAAATTTCTGCACAACCAGGTTCAGGACATGTGCCAGGCAAGGGATGGGCATGAGTCTACTGATCCTAAGGGCAGCAAAGAGAGGACAGCTTGGTCTTGGAAGCAGCGGAGGAGGAGGAGGCCGAAGATGTCATGGTTAGAGATGGGCACATTGATTCTAACGAAGTGGAATTCATTTAGGATTTCAGGAAAAATTAGATTTTGCATGAAGGTGAAATTATGGTACTTCGCGGGAAAGAACATCATCTTTTTTCTAAAATGACCGCGAGCACATGGCTGTCATGGGGCAAGAAGAAAGGAACGTCCTCAATGACATGTGCAGACATGAAGCCAATCAGCAACCAGCGGACTTCTGTGAAGTCACAGCCGTAAAAATACGGACGCCATGTTAAATTCTCACACTTGTCACTGTGTCTCCTGTCACAAGCATCTATCTGCTGCAGCACTATATTGCACTCTGTGCAAAACAAACCCATTTTTTGAGCTACTGGGGTTTAAAGACCTTCACAAGTGTGCGTCATATACACACCTGTTCCTGAACCAGCATTTTTTTATTTTGTTTGTTTTTAGTTTGTTGGGTATTCTCCCTAAAATCCAGAGTGTGTGTATTTCTGCCCCATACACACCTGAATTCCATCTGGTTCACTATGTAGGGTATTTTATACCCAAGGGTAAATTTATCCTCTTGTTTGTGGAGTATTTTGAGTCAAATACAGGGTGTGTGTATTTCTGCCCACATACGCCTGAATTACATCTGGTTCACTGTGTAGAGTATTTTATACCCAAGGGTTAAATTAACCTCTTGTTTGTGGGGTAATTAGCAGTCAAATACAGGGTGTGTATTTATCATATACAGACATCTTAATTAAACAATGTCTGTTGTATCGTTAATTTTTGATCAAACAGTTTTGTCAGACAGAGAGGTTGCAGGCCCTTCACAGGCGAGTGACATTGGCACAAATGTTCCTGGAGTAGGCACAGGTCACAGCACATTAAGGGGACGTCGCAGCAGGGGTGAATCGGTGAGATCAGAGCTATCGTTGTCATCGAGCGGCCGTGTGTTGAACACCAAGCCAACGGTTTTTGATTGGTTTACAAGGTCATCCACTTCCTCCCAGATGACATCTGACAACCCAAGCAAAGAGTCTGTGGGTTCATCAGACACAACCCTTAGTTGGCATGGCCTGGGAGCAGGTCAGGGGCCCTCACCTGTCCTGAACCCGCCTCTGTCCCGTTCAGTTCCCAACGCCAGAGAACTACTTTGCGGTGTAGGTTCTGCGCCACTATACAGCGAGCACGAACTATTTGAGGACAGTCAGCAGCTACTTGGCAGCAAAGAGGTGGGGCAGACATCCGCTGCTTCTTGCAGTAGGCGGGAAAGTAGTGATGTGGAGAGTGGCATGGGAGGTTATGTTGCGAGTGGTCAGGCTCTGCATAACGAGACCATTGAGGAGGACAGCAGTGACGGGAAAACACTGATCAATGACGATGTAGCCGATCGCACTCGGGAGCCGGGTGAAGCAAGGGCTTCATCATCATCATTGTCGGAAAAAGAGTGCGTCAGCTTGCGCTTCAGCCAGTGGCGCAGCCAGGAAGCCAGAAGTGTGACCGTGAGTCAGCAGGGTGGCAGCAGTGCGAGGTTGGGAGCCAAACGGGCACGGGGTAGACCACCTGCTTCGCAGGTCCAATAAAGGAATGGCACAGGGGCTCACCGAGGCAGCGGCACTAGTAGTCAGTCAGTGTGGAGCTTTGATGGTAAAATCACCTACTCGATGGTGTGGCAGTTTTTTGACAAGATACCGGAGGAGCTGAATATGTGTATATGTAGAATCTGGAAGCAGAAAGTGAAGCGTGGCCAGGGGGCTAACATTGGCACCACGGCCCTGCGTCAACAAATGCAGAGTCACCATCCGGTGGCCTGGTAGAAATGTGTCTCAGATGTGGTGGTCCATAGTGCAGCAGCAAGAGCAGTAGCACCCAGTGGCACGCATGCCCTTTCAGGCAGTTAAGGCTCCACCACCTCTGCTGTTTGCAGCTGTTTGTCTTTCCCATCATCTACTGGTCCAGATGCTTCTGTTCCTCGCCACTCATGGTGCAAGCAGTCATTCACCGAGGCGAATGCCAAGAGACAGCAGTATGCATCCGACCATCCTAAGGTGCAGAAGCTGACTATGCTACTGTCCAAGTTGTTGGTACTGCAGTCCCTCCCTTTCCAAGTGGTGGACTCTGCACCGTTCAGAGAACTAATGGCTTGTGCTGAGCTAAGGTAAAGAGTCCCAAACCGTTATTTATTTTCAAAAAAGGCAGTACCAGCCCTGCACAAATATGTAGAACAGAAGGTGGGCAAATACTTGAGCCTATCGGTGTCTTCCAAGGTGCACTGTAGCACGGACGTGTGGAGCTGTAACTACGGTCCGGGACAGTACATGTCCTTTACGGCCCACTGGGTGAATGTGCTTCCTGCCCAGTCACACCACCAACTTGGACAGGAGACGCCGCTTTCTTCTCCACGTTGTTAAACTGCTGATCCTGCGCCAATGTCTGCCTCCTCCTCCACCACCACCTCAGCCTCCATAAGTCTAAGTGCTGCTCCATCATACCACATGTGCAGGGGACAGTGGTGTCACGCAGTTCTACACCTGGCTTGCCTCAGCGAACAAAGTCATACAGGGGAGGAACTGCTCCGCAGCATGCAACACAAAATTAATGTGCGGCTTTCTCCGCAACAACTGCAAATCGAAACCATGGTGACAGACAATTGTAGGAACATGGTGTCCGTGCTACACCGAGAAGGGCTGAGCCATACGCCCTGCAGGGTGCACATGTTCAATCTGGTTGTGAAACGGTTCCTCAAGTCTTCCACCCATCTGCAAGACATTCTGAAAATGGCCACAAAACTGTGCATGCACTTCATTCATTCCTACAAAGCCAAGCACACCCACCTTGAGCTACAGCAGCAGAACAACCTCCCCCAACATAGGCCATGATAACCGATGTTTCCACCCGTTGGAATTCCAGCCTTCATATGTTAGACCGACTGTATGAAGAGAGAAAGGCCAATAACGATTTTTTGATGATCCAAGCGGACAGGAGTACTCCCTTGTGTAATTTTGATGTCAGCCAGTGGCAGCTCATGCATGACACTTGCCGTTTGCTCAGGCCCTTTGAGGAGGACACGTTATTTGTCAGTTGCCAGGACTACGGGATGAATAACGTCATTTTCCCCTGCTTCTGTCCCTGGAACAGATGCTGCAAAAATCTGTCTGGTCAGGGGACTGGAGACGTGGCGACTACATCTCATGGCCCCATGAGTCCAGTGGGGGCTGATCTGGAGGAGGAGGAGTAGGACATTGGAGCACAAGCAGTGTCTGGCGAAATAAGTGTTTTTTCCACTCAGGTGACAGGAGAGGAGGAGCAGGAGCAGCCGGAAGAGGTAGAGGGAGATGATGAAGACGAGGCAGATGACCCAGAAGCACCGTGGCAGTATACAGTGGAGATGGAGGCAGGGAGTCCCTCAGAGTCACTTGCATAGATGGCCCGCTCCATGCTGATTTGCCTGGCTAGTGACAGCCGAATAGTCACCATCCAGCAGAGGGATGACTTCTGGCTCTCCACCCTCTTAGACCCTCGTTACCGGTCCAAAATGGGGGCATTTTTTCACCTGCCGAGAGAGAGGACAAACTCAAGTACTACAGAGAAATCCTATGTAGTCAGTTAGCCACTGCCTATCTGCGCCATCATTAATTCTCTGACAGGTCTTACCGGAGGGTTCCTCATGGCTCACGTACCACTGACACAGCTGCTGTGGCGAGGAGGGGAGGTAGGAGCAGTACCAGCTCCATCAGCAGCAGCCTAAGTCTGGAGTCGTTGATGAGCAGCTTCCTTCACCCGCCTAGTGAGGAGAGTACTCCCCAGCCGCAGGACCTGGAGCAGATCCTGAACCAGCAGGTGGTGGCCTACTTGGACAGCACTCTGCCACCCCACATAGAGGATCCGTTGGACTACTGGACAGCCAAACTGGACCCGCAACTTGCCGAGTTTGCACTGGAGAAGCTGTCCTGCCCGGCCAGTAGTGTGGCATCAGAGAGGGTTTTCAGTGTTGCGGGGTCATAGTTACCCCAAGGAGAATTCGCTTGTCCACCCAAAATGTGGAAAGACTCACCTTTTTCAAGATGAAAGGCGTGGATTGGCCAGGATTTCCACACACCAATTCCTTATGCATCAGATTAGATCAGCCATGATGCCTCACTAAAACTTTGAGAAATGAGTCTGGATTCTTCTGGCTACCTTCCTAAGCTACTATTCTGATGCTGCCACCCGCCTGATGCCACACATCTGCTGCCAGCTTCTCCATCTACCTCCCACCATCTTTACCAAAGACTGGTATTGCCACCCACTTCCCCACTAGGTCATTATGTAGACCTATGCTTTGCCGCCACCCCTCCCCCCAATCTGTCATTGCCACTCTGTGGCCTCTGATGTTGCTGCCACCTCCACACTCTGTCATTGTTTCCACTCTGTGGCCCACTGAGTTGCCCGCCAACCTCCTCGTCTGTCACTTGCAACTCTGTGGCCTAGTGATGTTGCTGCCACCTCGACACTCTGTGATTGTGCCAATCTGTGGCCTTCTCATGCTGCTGCCAACTGACCTTTGTCTCACTCGATCACTCTGTCGTTTCCTAATACTGTTTCCACCCTCCAGCACTCTATGACATTGCCACTATGTTTGGTTTTCCCCTTCTTTTAATCTGTCACAGAGAATGAAAAGAATCACGATTGTTTGATGATTAGGTACCAAAAGCGGAGTAGATACAGAAAAAAAGACATTCAAATATCTCTTTAAAGGGTCATTTCTGTTTGGATTAACTGCGGTTTTTTTTTTGGCTTTAGCAATACCTAAAATTATGAACGATTAAAGTGGCACTGAGGTCAAAGGAAGGGAAAAAAGATCATGAAGTAAGGGAAAATTACTGCTGACTCCCCTCCACTCTATTAGGGTGGTGAGGGGGGGACTCTACTGTAGTGTTTAAACCCCAGAACAGGGTTCGTCATAATCGTGGAATAATCTGAGTCGTGAAAAAAAGAGGGGCCCCTTTGGGACGCAAATTGTGGGATCTTCCCCTCAGCTCGGTTTTTTCCCAGCTGGCACTGACAATACCTTTCAAGCTGACCCCAAATTCACTTTTTTTGGGTCAGTTTTAAACACAAAAACTCCCAAAGAATAATGTAAACAAATAAAGCGGCGGGCTGTTATTGCGTGCTCTAAAACACAGCATTGTATCAAGACCAAACCACGTCCCTATGATAATGAGCAGGGAACAATGTTCTTCAAAAACCCTTTTTAAAGGCTGTCCGCAGCGGGAAAATTAGCTGGCGCAGAAAGCCTGTAGGGTGTTGTAGAACGTTGTGCCATGCTCAAATATGCAAGGGGAGCAGGGTTTGGTCTTCATATAATGCTGTTTTTAGTATGACACGCACATATAGCCGACACCTCAGAATCGCTTCACTCTTCAACCCCCGGGTATTACAGGGGCAAAACGCCCAAAAATAAGTGAATGGGAACGCAGCTGCAAAGGTAACGCAGCACCAGTTTAAAGAACCGAGGAGGGCCCAAAGAGGGCACAATGACAAATTTGGAGGTGGGAACAACATCAGGAGCCCACAGAGTGGCACATGACAGAGTGTGGAGGTGGGGGGCAGACAACACGCAGCACATGAGGTCGAGATCAAAATGACAGAGTGTGGAGATCGGCACAGCAGCAGTAAATAGGTCAGAAGTGGCATAATGACAGAGGTGGAGGTGGGTGGGAATTTCAGTCCCCCGGGAAAGACGGTGGGGGGCAGATGGCAAATGGCAGCAATGTTGGTCAGGGGGGCCATCAGAATAATGGCGAGGGAGGGATTTTGAATCCGACCATTTTTCAAAATTTTGGGGGGCGTCAGGTTTTTTTAATCGATGCTAAGGGGATTGGGTTTTTGGGGGAAAACCTGGCTAACCCACCTATTCATCTTGACAAAGTTTTTCTCTCCCCATTTCAGGTGGGCGAGCGGGTTCTCCTTGGGGGAACGAGGCCCCCACAGCACTGAACACCCGCTCTGAGCCACACTACGGGCCCGGGGGGGGAAAAGCTTCTCCACTGCAAACTCTCCAAGTTGGGGGGCCACACTCAAAGTTGGCTGCCCCGTTTTAACCCAAACTTTTTGTGGGGTGGCAGAGTGCTGTCCAAGTAGGCCACCACCTGCTGGTTCAGGGTCTACTCCAGGTCCTTCTGCTGCTGGTGAGTACTATCCTCACTAGGTGGGTGAATGAAGCTGCTCATCAATGACTCCAGACTTAGGCTGCTGCTGATGGAGCTGGTACTGCTCCTACCCCCCTCCCCCCACCTCCCCTCAGCAGGCGTGGCAGTGGTACATGAGTGATGAGGAGTTTCTCCTCTCTCTCAGCAGCTGGAAAAAAGGCACCCATTTTGGACCGGTAGCGAGTGTCCAAGAGGGTGGAGAGCTAAAAGTCAGCTCTCTGCCGGATGGTGACTATTCGGCTGTCACAAGCCAGGCAAAACAGCATGCTGTGGGACATCTGCATAAGTGAGTCTGAGGGACTTCCTGCCTCCATCTCCACTGTATACTGCCACGGTGCTTCTGGGTCATGACCCACAGGTTAAAAAGTGCCGGAAAAAGGAGTCTTTGAACCACCATTTCAGTTGAACTGGACATTGACTATACCTGTCCTGGGCCACAGCATGAGCCCCAAACCTGCATGACCCACAGAATAAAAAGTTGCAGAATAAGGAGTAGTTGAAAGAACAATTTAGTTGAAATGGACATTGACTATCCCTCTCCTGTAACGCAGCATGACTATTAAACCTGTATGACCCACAGATTAAAAAGTGCCGGAAAAAGGAGTCTTTCAACCATCATTTTAGTTGAATTGGACATTGACTATGCTTGTCCTGGAACGCAGCATGACCCTTACGCCTGTCTGACCTACAGATTGAAAAGTGCTGGAAAAAGGAGTCTTTCAAACATCATTTTACCTGAACTGGACATTGACTATACCTGTCCTGGGCCACAGCATGACCCTCAACCTGCATGACCCACAGATTAAAAAGTGCTGGAAGAAAGTAGTCTTTGAAGCAGTATTTTAGTGAAATGGACATTGACTATCCATATCCTGTAACGCCGCATGACCCAAAAACCCGCACAGGGTTGCCTTATGGAACTTAAACAGAAAATTTCGCAATAAGAAAAAAACTATTTTAAAAACAATAATTTTCCAATACTGCGGGTGCTAGAGCAAACTTGTCATGCTATGGTGACATTGTTCCACCGTGACATTAGAATGTGAAGCAAACTAAACAGATTTTCCCCAGTGGGTTTCAAGGGAGGCCTGTCTGTAAATCCTGCATTCTACTGTCAAGTGGGTGGAAGGAAATTACTGATCAAGGCGGGTGAGGCTGTAAACGTGGAAAACGCAGGTTCAGCTGGCAGGGCCGTACTTACAGTGGGTGTGGTGAGAGCAAGGGCTGGTGTCCATCATCTATTTACACACAGGTTCAGCTAGCAGGGCCCGAGTTACAGTGCGTGTCGTGAGACCCCAGCCTGGCGTCCGTCATCCATTAAGCAAGGTGTGAATGGAGGATGTGTGAGCTCAGACCTCGAGCCTTCCTCAGCAGGCAGTCCAGTCCCGGGTAGCGCTTTAGAAGTTTCTGGACGACGAGGTTCTTGACGTGTGCCAGGCAAGGGATGTGCTCCAGCCTACCGATCTTAAGGGCGGCCAGCAGATTTCGACCGTTATCGCACACCACCTTGCCTGGCACAAGGTTCTTGGCACCCAGCCAGCGCTCGGTCTCGTTGCGAAGAGCCGTCCACAGCTCCTGACCTATGTGTTGACAGTCTTCAAGACAGATTAATTTCAACACGGCCTGGTTTCTAAGAGCACGTGATGCTACCAGTGGACCTTGGGTGAATGAACCCTGCACCATCCCTGCGGTTTTGAAGAGTGTGCGCTGAGCCTGAGAGCCACCGTTACCACCAGAGACATCCACCCAGCTCACCCAGTGAGCTGTCATAGAGATATAGCGGCCTTGGCCGTGCTTACTAGTCCATGTATCGGTGGTCAGATGGACTTTGTCGGACACAGATGCAGACAACACGCTTGAAATTTTAGATGACACATGGCTGCCCGGGGCAGGGACGGCTTTTCTGGCAAAGAAATGCCTGCTCGGCATCTGGTATTGGGGGCAGGCAAGGACCATGACGTGGCGGAACCCATATGTGTCCACCAGACAGAAAGGCAACATTTCCAAGGCCAAAAGCCTGGCAATGCCGTCATTCAGGCTTTTCGCTTTGATATGGTTTGGGTTAAAGTGTTTCTTCTGCTCCCAAACCTGGTAGACAGAATGCTGGCTGCTAGACTAGCCGCTGTATAGCGTGCAGGTCGTTAAACTGGTGGAAGGAGAAGGGGTAGGATGGGTCTCTGGTGGTGCTGGTGGTACTCGGGCAACGCTGGAGGCTGAAGCGGAGGCTGATCCTTGATCATGACTCTGAGAGACATGTCCAGCTGAGGAACACTTGGTCATGGCGGAGGAGGTGGAGGCGGAGACAGAGGGGGTGACAGTGGTTGGAAGCACGGGATCGGTGTGGCCTTTTGTAGCCAAGTGTTCCCTCCATTTCAACTCATGCATTCGCTGCATGTGTCTAGACATGTTGGTGGCGGTTAAACACCTAAGATTCTTACCTCTAGTGATGCGTTTACGGCAATGGTGGCATATGACATCGCTGGGTAAAACGGAGGCTTGATTGAAAACGGCCCAGGCTTGAGAGGTCCTCCTCGATAAGCGAGGAGCGGTGTTTCCACTGATCATGGCTGGCGGAATAATCTCAGCGGACTTGTGCAACCGCCCTCTCCCTTTTTCAGGCGGCACACGTACTGACACTACCCCATCGTCTTCCTCCTTGTCCAGTGATGAAGCGCTCACAAGCAAATTCTGCTGAAAAGACCACGTTGTATCCGCAATGTCGTTATCATCATCATCAACACAGGTGACTTCCTCGTCCTGATTCTGCATCCTGGAGCTGCGGACTACAAGCAACAGGCACTGCAAGGCGTTGCCGACCGCCCGGGATTTTTGCCGATTGACCTACTTCCTTTTTGTCCTCTGATGGCATCAGCGATTGGGCGTCAGAGCAGACAAAATCATCCTTTTTGGCCTCTTGATCATTTGAAATGCCTTCTGATCCCAACTGTCATCAAAGAGGTCTTCAGAAAATGGATTATCCACATTGGTGGGTTCATGAGTTGACATTTGGGCAGCCTTCGCTTCATGTTGGACGGATGCTGACAATGTGATGCCATTTGTGGCCTGTTGGAGACGAGGAGTAAGACTGCTGGATGCAGGTTTCATAACCACTGAAGAACAGATTGACGACGCTGTTCGTTACTGAGATTCAGGGCACCGACCCAGCGAGGGACAGCCTGACGGTCTGCAACCGAAGATGCGCTGGCTTGCGTGTTGTCGCCAGCACTGGAAGAAGACCTTCTCTCGTACCTCTACCTCCATGTCCTACACCCCTCTTGCTCGCTTACCACCTGCATTTCGTCCATGTTCAGAAAGATAAAAATGTAAAAAGGTATGGAAGAGTTTTTGACATTCTCTTATTGAAAGACGGAAAAATTACAGCTTTTTAAATCCCTCTAATTTCCAACACCCAACTAGGATTAGAAACAGAATTTTTTTCCTTAGCGAATACCTGTGAAATGCGGTTGGTGGAAGAACCGTAAGACAAAATCAACAGTGTTCTTCCTTCAGTCCCAGGGATTTACAACTGCCCAGTAGGACTAGGAATTTATAGTTTTCAACAAACTATCATACAAGTGCGTCAAATTGAGATTCACCGAGCGCAATAAAACTATTCAAAAGTTACATACATAAGAAATTGTGTTTTTTGCAGAAATGACACATGAGAACAGTTACTAGAAATTTTCTGTATCCAAATTTAAGTACAAGGTGGCTATTTGAAAAAAAATTGGGCCGCACCAAAGTGCGATACAGCTATTTAAAAGTTATACGGATAACAAAAGGTGGTTTTCGCACCAATGATATAAACCAACAGTCACTAGAAAATTTCTGTATACAAATGTAAGTACAAGGTGGCTCTTTGAAAAAAAACTGGGCCGCAACCAAAGTGAAAACAGCTATTTAAAAGTTAAAACGGATAACAAAATGTGGTTTTTGCACCAATGAAATACACCAATAGTTACTAGAAAATTTCTGTATCCTAATGTAAGTACAAGGTGGCTCTTTGAACAAAACTGGGCCGCACCAAAGTGCAATACAGCTATTTAAAAGTTATACAGATAACAAAAGGTGTTTTTTGCACCAATGAAATACACCAACAGTTACTAGAAAATTTCGGTATCCAAATTTAAGTACAATGTGGCTATTTGAATAAAACTGGGATGCACAAAATAAAAGGTACAATTTCACCTCTGGTGTGAGGGTGTACGGGCCCAAAAAGGGGTTTAAAAAAAATCCCAATTTCAATGCAGGTTCAAAGCAGAGTCTGGGCTGCACAATATACTCCCTCCTTTCCAAAGCCTGTCTGTCCATCCGTCCATGCCCCATTCCACCCCCCCCCACCCCCGCGGCTGTACAGCGCTAAATGCTTCTCTAAAAGTCTCTGTCTAACTAAATAAGAACTGAAATTCTCTAATCTACCTATATTCTAATGTTCACAGATAAAAGCATAGTTGCCTGTAGGAATAAAGAGAAGAACTGTGTCTCTTAGCTGAGCTGTATTGAGAGACACGCAGCACACGTCTTGCTCTAGTGTTAGACACTGAAAGACTGATACTGAACAGGAAACGTTGTTCTATTCAAAACAAGGTCATGTGATTTTTCCAGCCAATGACAACCATACACATCACAGTCGCACACCCAGTTCACCCTGCTCTTTGCTCTAAGCTGATTTGCTGGCCGCCAAAATGACAGGAAGTGCCGAAAATGGTGCGATAGTAATAGATTAAACTGAAGATTGTCACCTAAAAATATCGCGTGATCGGAAATTTCCGATCAGCCCAAAAATCGTCGATTTCAACTTTGCCCATTATAATCGCTCATCCCCAGGCCTGAACAAACGGCAGGTGTCACGCATGAGCTTCCACTGGCTGACATCAAAATTACACAGGGGAGTACTCCTGTCCGCTTGCATCATCAAAAAACCATTAATAGCCTCTCTCTGTTCATACAGGCGACTAACATATGAGGCTGAATTCCCAAAAGGTAGAAGCATCGATACACCTTTTGTGGAGGGAGGCGTTCTGCCGCTCGCAAACTCAAGATTGAACCAATTGAACACGTGCGCCCCTGAGGGCGCATGGGTCCATCCCATCCAGTGCAGGCGACACCATGTTCCCTTCAGTTGTCTTTCATCATGGTTCCAATTTGCATTGCGGAGAAAGCCACACCATCGATTTCTTGTTGCATGACGTGCTGCAGTTTCCTCTCCGTGTGACTTCGTTCGCCCAGGCAAACCAGGTGTAGAACTGCGTGACACCACAGCGGTGTCACGCAGTTCTACACCTTGTTTGCTGGGCGCCCTGCACATGTGCTATGATGGAGCAGCACTTAGACTTGTGGAGGCTGAGGTGGTGGTGGAGGGAGGGCAGACATTTGGGACAAGACAGCAGTTTGACAACGTGGAGGAGAAAGCGGTGTCTCCTGTCCAAGTTTTTAGTGTGGCTTTTGCAGGAAAACACATTCACCCAGTGGACCGTAAAGGACATGTACTGTCCCCTGACTGTAGTTACAGCTCTACACGTCCGTGTTGCCCTGCACTTTGGGAAGAAAACTCATAAGCTAAGGCTGGCCACCTTTGTTCTACATATTTGGAAGGGCTGTATTGCCTTTTTTTGGAAACGAAATTCCGGCTTGGAAACTCTCACCTCGGGCTCGGCACAAGCCATTTTTCTTGAACAATGAGAGTCCACATTGGAAAGGGAGGGACTGCAGTATACCAACAACTTGGACAGGAGCACAGTCAGTTCGCACTTAGGATGGTTGGAAGCTACTGTTGTTCTCTTGGCAATCACCTCGTTGAGCGATGTGGCCCATGAGTGGAAAGGGAGGATAAACTTGAAGGGAATGATGGCAAAGACAAACAGTCCTTCGGCAGGAAGTGGTGGAGCTTGACCGGTTGAATGGCATGGGACCCCTGGGTACTGCTGCTGTTGCTGCGGCGGCAGGATGGACTACCACATCTGAGACACATTTCTCCCAGGCCACGGGATGGTGACGCTGCATGTGTTGACGCAGGGTCGTGATGCCAACGTTAGCTTCCTAGCCATGATTCACTTTCTGCTCCCATATTCTACATATACACATGTTCGGCTCCTCTGGTGTCTTAGCAAAAAACTGCCACACCGTCGGGGAGGTGATTTTACCGCCAACGACCCGTACTGAGTGACTAATAACGCTGCTGCCTCGCTTAGTCCCTGTGCCGCTACTTTCTTGGACTTGCGAAGTGGATTTTCTACCCCATGGCCGTTTAGGTCCTGATCTCGCACTGCTGCCACCCTGCTGACTCACAGCCACACTACCGACTTGCTGGCTGCGCCGCTGCCTGACTCGTAAGAAAGTAAAGACACCCTGTATTTTTGTCCAAATTACCGCACAATCAAGGAGTTAAATTAAGCCTTGTGTAAGAAATATCGTACAGAAAAACCAGATGTAAATTAGGTGTATAGAGGACAATAAACTAGACACCCTTTTTTTTTGTCCAAACTACTGCAAAATCAAGAAGTTAAATTAAGCCTTGTGTATGAAATATCGTACAGAAAAACCATATGTAAATTAGGCGAATAGAGAACAATAAAGTAAAGACACCCTATATTTTTGTCCAAATTACCACACAGTCAAGAAGTAGGGATGAGTGATATTATCACCAAAAGTTGAAATCGGCACGGTTTTTAGGCTTATCGGAAATTTCTGATCACACAATAGTTTAGGTGACAATCTTACAGATAATCTATTACTATCACGCCATTTTCAGCGCTCCTGTCATTTTGTCGGCCAGCCAATCAGCTCCGAGGATAGAAGGGGGTGAGGAGGATGTACAACGTCACCACTTTGCGGTGTATGGATCTCATTGGCTGCAAAAATCACATGACCTCGTTTTATCTATGCAACGGCATTTCCTGTTTGAGCTCATTCTCTGTCTATGTCACTTCACAGCAGGACGTGTCTGTCTGTGTTTAAACCAATAGTAGTTCTAACAGCTCTGAGAGATAGTCTCTTCTAATACAAGAAACCATCCACCTAGCTATAGCTTAGAATAGAGTTAGATTAGAGAATTTCACTTCTTATTTAGTTAGAGAAAGTTTTGAGGTATCTTCGGGTGGTCCAGCTTGGAGCTGTGGGGGGGGAGGGGGGGGGGGGGGGGCGGCTTCGGGAGGGTGGGTGGAAAGAGGAGAGGCTTTTAAAAGGAAAGGGGAGATTGTGCAGCTCAGTGGTTTTTGAACTTGAATTGAAAAACTGTTTTTACCTTTTTTCCCCCGAAACCTCTGACGGGAGGAAAAATGTCCTATTTTTTCAGTTCACGTGTCACTGCTTTGTCAGTTTTTCCCAAAAACCGGCAAACTTATCCCTAAACAAAAAAAATAGTTTATTGAAGTTGTGCGTCTGTTTCCCGAAAGAGCTCGTTGTCGCAATTTTTTTAACAATTTTATAAAAATTTTACACCTGTTGCAGTGGTGCGAAGGCCGCCTATTAACCCCATTAACTTTAAATCTTTATTGCATCATTGCGTCTGTTTGGGAAAGAGTCAATTGTGGCAAACTGTGTTTTACATATTTTTAAGTAAAAACCCTTTGTCAGTGGTGGGGGCCCGCCATATTAATCCATATAACATTTTAAAATCTTTTTTGCAGCCGTGCGTTTTTTGGTGCATAGAGTCAGTTGTAGCATATTGTTTTATACAATTTTATAGAAAAATTACGACTGTTTTCAGTGGGGCGAAGGCCCCCATATTAATCCATAAAACATTTAAATACTTTTTTTGGTCCTGGTTTTTTGACGCATAGTCTCATTTGTACAGTATTGTGAAAACTTTTTTATAGTAAATTCGCCTGTTTTCAGTGGGGCAAAACGCCAATGAACCATATAACTTTTTAAACTTCATTTCACTCGTGGTCTCATTTTGGCGCAAATGTTCTTTTGTACGATAGTTTGTTGAAAATTATCAATGTAGTCCTACTGGGCAGTTGTAATCTCGGGTTGAAGGAAAACACTGTTGATTTTTGTTAGGGTTTTCTTCCACCAGACCACATTTCACAGAATTCGAAAGAAAAAAATTCTTTTTCAAATCCTAGTTGGCGTTTGGGAAATTAGAGGGATTTAAAAATAGCTGTGATTTGCTGTCTTTCAAAGAGACTGTCAAAAACTCTTCCACACCTTTTAATTTTTTCTTTTGAAATGGGCAATGCAGGTGGTAATGAGCAAAAGGGGTGTGGACTGGGGGGAAAGGATGAGAAAAGGTGCCCTTCCCAGTGTGGCGAAACACACAAGCCAGGGATCGTCGGTTGGGGGACCTCGGCCGTCATCGCTGGGTCGGTGCATGTAAATTTCCAGTAAAAACAGCGTTTGCCAATTTTTTTCGGGGTTTAAATGAAACCGCATCCAGAAATTCTTACATCCTCGTCCTCCCTCACGGCCACAAATGTCGCATTCACGTCAGCACCCGGCCACATAAAGCGAGGCAGCCCAAATGTCGACTCAGTACCCCATGAGGAAAAACCCCTTTTCTAAGACCCTTTGATGAAAAAATGGGGTTTGGGGGGTCAGAAGGATTTCAAAGACAAGATCAAAGAGGTTTAATTTTGTCTGCTCTGACACCCAATCGCTAATTTCCATTAAAAAAGCCGGTCATCGGCAAAAAACCCGTGGCGGGGAATGCCTTTCAGTGCCTATTGCTTTAGCCCCCAGCTGCAGATTAGAATGTCAGGACGAGGAAGTCCCTGTGTTGATGATGATGAAACTTTCAGACCCAACACGGCTTTTAGCAGAATTTGTTTTTAGCGCTTTTTCACGGACAAGGAGGAAAAACGGGGGGAGTGTCGTAAGGTCCCCCCTCAAAAAGGGGGAGGGCATCCCCAAAATCCGCGAATTATTCCACCAGCCCTGATCAGGGGGAAAAACCCCTTCTCGCTTATCGTCGTTTAAAAAGGGCCAGGGCCTTGAAGCCTGGCCTTTTTTTATTAAGCCCTTTTATTCACCCCCGCGATTCATATGGCCTTTGCCCTAAATGCATCAGTGAGGGGGAAAAATTTAAAATTTTAACCCCGGACCAACATGTCTGTCACATGCAGCGAATGCATGAGTTTAAATGGAGGGACAGTGGGATCCCCGGGTTCCAACAACTTTTCCCCACCCCCTTTTCCCGCCTTCCGCCATTCCCAAAACCAAGCGTTCAGCTGCCCATGTCTCCAGCGTAGATCAAGGATCAGCCTCGCTTTAACTCCCCGTCGCCGATACCCCAGCCCCCCCAAAAACACGCCTACCCCCCCCCTTCCACCAGTTGAATGACTCTTACAGGGGCCCGTCGAGCCCGCCTTTTTTCTACAGGTTTGGGGGCAAAGAAAAACTTTTAACCCCGCCATCCCAAAACAAAAGCCGAATGTCGGCATTGCCCGGCTTTGGCTTTGGAAATTTTGTTTTCCCCCCTTTATGGCAGAGATGGGTTCCGCCACCTTATGGTCTTTTGCCCCCAATACCCGATGCCCAGCAGGCCATTTTCTTTTACAGAAAAGCCCTCCCCGCCCGGCCAGCCACATGTCATCTAAAATCTCAAGGCGTTTTCTGCATCTGTATCCGGGAAGGCCACCCGACCCCCGATACTTTTATAGTAAGCACAGCCCAAAAGCTATACTCTGTGACAGTCACAGGGGACTGAGTGGTGTCCCTTTGGGGGGTGGGGGTGGTTCAGGCTTGGGCAACTTTTTCAAAAAAACCCCAGGGATGGTGCAGGGCTCTTTCCCCCCCAAGGGCCCGTGGTAGCATCACGGGGCCCCGGAAACCCGGCCATTTGAAAAATTTAATCTGTTTGCAGACCGTCAACCAAAAGATCAGGGGGCAGTGGGCGGTTTCGCAAAAGGTGGGGGACAAGAACCTTTTGCCCGGCAAGGTGGTTTCGTAAGGGCAAAATCCCTGGCCCCCCTTAAGATCGGGAGGCTGGAGCAATCCCTTGCTGGCACGCATCAGAAACCCCGTCGTCCAGAAAAATTTTTAAAAACGCTACCCGGGGTTTGGCTGCCTCTGAAAAAAGGCTCGGGTCGAGCTCACAATTTCGCCGTTGCATATGCTTTGTCCAGGTGGCGCGTTACACGTCCACATGCTCCCGCGATTGTGGCAGCGTGCAAGCCATTACGCAGTACAAAAGGGCACATGGCCTGACAAGCAGCGGTGCGGACCCCGGGGTGTTGAGCCCCCGAAGTGGAGGTGGGAAAGGCTCTGCACCACCATGGGGTTTTGAAGAACCACCAAAAAGGTCTGAGACACTGCCCTTTTACATACATTTTATCTTAAATCTAAAACTTTACACCTTAAACCCAATCCCCCCAGCCAAAACACAAATAAACAAAACCTTTTCCCCTTAAAACCAAATCCCAAAATTTTACATTTACTTTCATTATTTTCTCCAAAACCCCCCCTTTTCAAACCCCCACTCTCAATATACACTAAACATACCCCCCTTTTAATTCAAAAATAAAAATAATATTCCTACCCAACTTACAATTCCCCTCCTAAAATTCAAATTTCAAAAAATAATCAAATTTCCCACCCCCCCCCCCCAACTTTAAACAACCCATCTCCACAACTTATCCCTTTCCTCCAACAACCCCCCCCCCTTAACCCATCAAAATAACAACATTATACCCATCCCCGTTTGGGGGCCAACGAACCACACTTTTTCCCCCCCACCCCCTAAAATTTAAAAACCCTTTTTTGTAAACTAACATTTTGGGTTTTTGTTGGTTTCTTCTGCTGGTGGAACAACGTCAGGAACGTGACAGCAGTAGAGTGCCAAGTAGCCGCAGCAGGTATTGTGGCAGAAGCCTAATGGGTGACCTCTGGCAATCCTTATTTACCACCTCACCAATGCATGTAATTCAGGGCACACATACAACACACAGAGACCGGCTTAAGATTATGGTGCACAATTACATGCTCTGAACACCGATGTTTTTGGATATGTTCCGCAACCAATCGACTTCTGGGTATCCAAAATGAATGAATGGCTCGCTCGCCACGCTATAGAGGTGCTGTCCTGCCCAGCAGCCAGCGTCATATCTGAGCGGACCTTCAGCACAGCTGGAGGAGTCATTACAGACAAACGAATCCGGCTTTCCACTGATAATGTGGATCGTTTGACTTTCATCAAGATGTATCAGGCATGAATCTCTGATGATGTTGTGGCCCCAAATGCCGAGGTCACCAATTAGTTGCCGGTCTACTTCACATTCCTCTTCAAACAGAAATGGTCCTCTTGAAAAAATAAAATTAAAATGATAATTTCTTACTGCAATTTTTATTCTCAGTTCCCAAAAGGTTGGTTTGCTGTTTTGCGGTGAGGAGACTGTAAAAGACAATGGTTTCATGAAAAAAACGTATTCCATTTATTCACTTCTTCATTAAAATTTTTCACAAATTTAATGGTTTCAGGGTCATGGTGCTGTGAGATACAGCTATAATCAAGGTCCTTTGGAACAGAGATGTGGCTTCTAAGTGGCATTTCTCCCTCACAATTTTTAACAGTGGCTGAGAAGTTATTTTTATTATTTTTTGGATCATGCTGCTGTGAAATGCAGCTATACTAACAGTCCTATTTTGTGGTTTCTAACAGACATTTGTTCTTCACAATTGTCATCAGTGGGCAAAGGGTCAGGTTTTGAATTTTTGGGGGCATGTTCAGTGAGATACAGCTATACTACAGGTCCTATTATAAAAAATGTGGTTTCTAAAAGTCATTTGTTCTTCACAATTGTCAGCAGTGGCCAAAGGGTCATGTTTTTAAATTTTTGGAGGCATGTTGCTGTGAAATACAGCTATACTACAGGTCCTATTGTAAAAAATGTGGTTTTTAACAGACATTTGTTCTTCACAATTGTCAACAGTGGCTGAAGGGTGATGTTTGGAATTTTATGCAGCATGGTGCTGTCAAAAACAGAAATAGGTAGGACACTGTTTATGGACACATATTGCAAAATGACTTATTTTTGCAAGATCTTTAACATAGCAAGCAATCCCTGTAGTGAGACAACCCATTTAATATAATTAAAAAAAGATAAACAAAGACGTGGTGGGATTCCATCCTATTTTAAAAATGAGTTTTCTAGAATTAAACTACTAAAAAATTTGCATGTACAAAATAGCTGATACAAATATTCCTCTGAATTGTACAAGGGAGGTACAGGAAGACTTGAACAGATGTAGATTATTCAGAGGACATGGAGTATGGAGCCCATTCGTAACCCCAAGAGCAGAGACAATTTCCTCCAGCACATTGAGTAAAACGAGAAAAAGAAAGCCAAGAAAAAGGGCACCTGGGTGGAACAGGAGCGTCAACCACCAGCATTTCCAAGTGAAGCTCAATTGGTCCGCACTCATATGGAGGGGCAAGCGCTCTCGTAGAGGCAGAAATTTCTCAAGCGCTACCCAGGTCTTGACTGTGTACTGAGGAAGGCTGGAGGTCTTAGCTCACACTTTCGCTTCCGCACTCTGCTTCAGCATGACTGTTTTCGTTGCTGCGTCATAACGGCATTTTTGCAGTGTTAATAAATGACGGACACCAGCCCTTGCTCTCACCGCGCCCACTGTAACTCCGGCCCTGCTAGCTGAACCTGCGTGATCAACGTTTACAGCCTCACCTGCCTTGATCAGTAATTTCCTTCAACCCACTTGACAGAAGAATGCTGGATTTTCAGACAGGCTTTGTTGACCTACTGAGGACATCTGTTTCGTTTGCTTCACATTCTAATGTCATGGTCATCAGTAGAATGGCAAGTACCTCTAGCTGCAGCAGTATTGGTTAACTAATTGTTTTTAAAATAGTTTATTTCTTATTGTGAAATTTTATGATGGTCCACTAAAATACTGCTTCAAAGATTACTTTCTTCTGGCACTTTTTAATCTGTGGGTCATGCAGGTTTGAGGGTCATGCTACGGTCCAGCACAGGGATAGTCAATGTCCAGTTCAACTAAAAAGGTGATTCAAAGACTGCTTTTTCCGGCTCTTTTCAATCAGTGAGTCAGACAGGTTTCAGGGTCATGCTACGGTCCAGGACAGGTATAGTCAATGTCCAGTTCAACTAAAATGGTGGTTCAAAGACTCCTTTTTCCAGCACTTTTTAATCTGTGCGTCAGACAGGTTTAAAGGTCATGCTGAGGTCCAGGACAGGGATAGTCAATGTCTAGTTCAACTAATATGGTGGTTCAAAGATTCCTTTTTCCGGCACTTTTTATTCTGTGGGTCAGACAGGTTTAAGGGTCATGTTGCGGTCCAGGATAGGGATAGTCAATGTCCAGTTCAACTAAAATGGTGATTCAAAGACTCCTTTTTCTGGCACTTTTTAATCTGTGGGTCAGATAGGTTTAAGGGTCATGCTGCTGTCCAGGACAGGGATAGTCAATGCCCTGTTCAACTAAAATGGTGGTTCAAAGACTCTTTTTTCCAGCACTTTTTAATCTGTGGGTCAGACAGGTTTAAGGATCATGCTGCAGTCCAGGACAGGGATAATAAATGCCTAGTTCAACTAATATGGTGGTTCAAAGACTACTTTTTCCAGGACTTTTTAATCTGTGGGTCAGTCAGCTTTAAGGGTCATGCTGCGGTCCAGCACAGGCATAGTCAATGTCCAGTTCAACTAAAATGGTGGTTCAAATACTCCTTTTTCCGGCACATTCTCATCTGTGGGTCATGTAGATTTAAGGGTCATGCTGCGGTCTAGGACAGGCATAGTCAATGTCTAGTTCAACTAATATGGTGGTTCAAAGACTCCTTTTTCCGGCACTTTCTCATCTGTGGGTCATATAGATTTAATGGTCATGCTGCGGTCCAGGACAGGCAAAGACAATGTCCAGTTTAACTAACATGGTGGTTCAAAGACTCCTTTTTCCAGCACTTTTTAATCTGTGGGTCAGACAGGTTTAAGGGCCATGCTGCAGTGCAGGACAGGGATAATCAATGTCTAGTTCAACTAATATGGTGATTCAAAGACTCCTTTTTCTGGCACTTTTTAATCTGTGGGTCAGATAGGTTTAAGGGTCTTGCTGCGGTCCAGGACAGGCATAGTCAATGTCCAGTTCAACTAAAATGGTGGTTCAAAGACTATTTTCTTCTGGCACTTTTTACTCTTTAGGTCATGTAGATTTAAGGGTCATGCTGCAGTCCAGGACAGGCATAGTCAATGTCCAGTTCAACTAAAACGGTGGTTCAAAGACTCATTTTTCCGACACTTTTTAATCTGTGGGTCATGCTGATTTAAGGGTCATGCTGCTGTCTAGGACAGGCATAGTCAATGTCCAGTTTAACTAAAATGGTGGTTAAAAGACTACTTTCTTCCGGCACTTTTTAATCTGTGAGTCATGTTGTGGTTCAGGACAGGGATAGTCAATGTCCAGTTCAAGTAAAATGATGGTTCAAATAATGCTGCCTTCTGGCACTTTTTAATTTGTGGGTCATGCAGGTTTAAGGGTCATGCTGTGGTACAGGACAGGGATAGTGAATAGTCTGTGTCTTTTTTTCTGTGACTCTTGTTGCCTAATTGTCTTGTCTAAGATGTAGCACGTATCCAGTTTACTGTTGTGGATGTTAATTCCAGCTTCTCCTCCCCTGTTAAGCTGTTATTCCTCTCCCATAGACTTTAATGGTCATCGGCGATTATCTCTTATCGGCTATCTGATATCGGCATGATAATTGCCGGTATCGACTATCGATCCGATAACGACAGTTGACACAATCGCTCATCGATATTGATACACACTATTTTTAATCACTTAAGATGTTTTTTTAAAAATTCCCATTTATTATCTCTTCTGTTATTATTGAAGACTGTGTCCCAGTCAGTGCAGGCCCACCTAAGCAGATTAAAATTAGTCTTCTTGAAATTTAAGGTTTTTGTGGCTAATAAAAAATAGTCTACTGAAGGATAAGTAAAAATGTATTATATTATGGTCAATATTTCCTATGTTCCCCCCAATCTTATCCGTTATTACTCTGTCACGTCTGCTAGTCAATATTAAGTCCAAAATGGCATACCCTCTAGTTGGTTATTCATAATTTTAAGTTATTGACAAAAATCTGTTTCCTTTATGAGATCCACAGATTTAATTTTCCCTATTTTTGTCTGGGTAGTTGAGGTTTTCCATAATAACAACCTCATCATGATTAGCCACCTTATCTATTTGGATGTATAGTCCATCTTCCACAGGTTCTGTTATATTTGATGGCCTATAACAGACTCCTAGTAGAGTATTATTATTATTATTATTATTATTATTATTATTATTATTATTATTATTCCCATGTAAATATACCCATAATGACTCCACATGTTCATTTCTAGTATCTATATCTTCCTGCAGTGTTGGCTTCAAACAGGATTTTATATAAAAATATACGCCCGCCTTCCGATTTTGTAAGAGAGTATGTAAGCACATGCCCTTTGACGTCTACCACCCGAAGGATCTATGGTGCCGCTGTTCCCCCCTTGCATTTTCCAGTTACCCTCATGGCAGCTTCGATTAATTTGGGTAGTATATGTCTATACTGCTTATCTCTAGGACTACCACTTCTAGGGAAAACTGAGACATTTGTTTCCAGATACTTTCATTTAACATTGGGGTAATACACATTAACTGGCTCATTGTTATGATTTTCTCTTTACATCAAAGCCTTCTTATTAGCCTTGTTAATATCTGGTCAGAATCGCCTTACCGAAAAAAAAAATGTATATACAAATGTTTTCTATTAAATTTCTATTTTTTCTTTTATATTTTGCATTATATAAAAAAAATGTTAAGTATTAGTGTTGAACGAACTGTTGTAGAAAAGTTAGGTTCTAGTAGAACTTCTCGAATTTTTAGAACTCGAGACGAATGGAACATTTTACTGTTCGTTCGAGTAAAGTTCTAGTTATAGTTTGACACGCCATTTTCAGTTTCATTTTCCGCGGATTTCTGCACTTTTGGCGGCCATCCAATCAGTGCAGAGCACAGAGAATTGTCAAAAACGTCATTGCTGAGGTGTAGGGCTCTCATTGGCTGCTAAAATCACATGACCATGGTATATATATTTCACTGTATTGCTTTGTGAATACCATTCTCAGCTCACTCTCTGTACTGTACAGATTGCTCTTAGTTAGATAGCATTTTCCTCACCATAGACATCAATAGTTAGGGAGTTTGGCTTTGCTGGCTGCATCTTTCCCACACCCAGAAGCTGTTATTTGGCAACATTTGTAGGCTCACATAACACCTAACTCTCATATACATGGATATCTATATATATAGATATATATAGTATATATATATATATATATATATATATATATATATATATATATATATATATATATATATATATATATAATATATATATATAATATATATATATATATATACTCAGTGCCCAAAAGTTCTGTTTTTGCAGTTTTGGGGGTTCAGTAATTCTATAACGCACTGTCTCCAAATCTCCTATGTGTCAAAGGTGCTTTTGGGCCCCCTCAGGATGAAGGGCCCTGTAGTAGCTGCTCTTATAGCTATGCACTTGCTTGCATACTGTCCTCATCTTTTCAGTTAACCATTGAAAGGAATTAAGTTTTTTAGCCTCTCAATTTTTTTCTGTGACTATTAGAGCCAAATTTTCTTCATTAATTTGTTCCACGTATTCAGTTTACTGTTATGGATGATAATTAAAGCTTCTCTTCACCTGTATAGGTATAAAAATTAAACAGAACATCTTCTCCCATTGACTTTAATGGGATTCGAGTTCTAGTTGGAATAGAACTTCGAACTGAACACACTAAAGATCGAGGTACTAATCGAACATTTCACTGCTCGCTCATCTCTTTTAAATAATCCGATCAAGTTAATACCTGTTATAACGTAAGTAAAATGTTTTTCTATTAACTTCCATGGTACTTTTCTTTCAAAGTGTATATGTTTGGCAGTGTTATCCTCTTTAGTGTCACCTTGGGACTACTGTCTATCTAAAATTAGTCATACTGCTGTTTTTGAGTTCATGTTGCAGATATGCATTCACTGGTACAGCTCATAAAACCTTACTTTAAAAACCATTAGGAGTTCAGGCCAATTTTAATGATTCTCTAACATTTTATTTAATGTGCATTTAAAAAAATATTTCATTATCTGCCAAAAAACATGTTACTGCCATTAACATAACTAACCTTATAAAATCTGTTTAGTACTTTTATGGGCACAGACAATTCTTTTTGAGAGCTCAAGGTTATTATAGGTCTATGTAGACTCAATAGACTTTTTATATTTGTCTGAAATTATTTCTGTGTCAATCATTTTGCTTTTATACAAAAAAAATATTATTTAGTTTAGTCAGGATGGCACTTGCAAAATAATAATTATGTAAAGGAAATTTAAATTCTTTTTTTAAATGGTAAATATAACAACTAAGTTTTAGTGTACATTGATATTTAGGGCCATGTGCATGAAAATTGTCTAGTAGTAAGACTGTCTTTGTCACCCATAGCAGCCAATCAGAGCTCAGCTTTAATTTTATATAGTGTTTTGGAAAAATGAAAGCTGATTGATTGATTGCTATGGACAACAAAGACAGTCTTACTGCTAGACAGTTTTCATATGTAAGGCCCGAAGTGTTTTGACTTTAAAATAATGCATAGAATTCTAATTATTTATACATTTTATATATAAAGGGACCATTATCCTTGCCCTTAAGAATTGAATTCTGTGGTTCTGGCTTAAAGAATTATAGTTGAAGCCACAGACAATCTCTTTTTTTAAATATGTATTTTTTATTTACTCTCTGGCTTCCATCACACACACACTAAGGGCCTCAACAAATCAGTGCTCTCCTTTCATTTCATATAGTGCTCTGAAAAAAATGAAAGGGGAGCTGTGATTGGTTGCTAAGGGTAACAAAGAAAATCTTAGTCCTAGACTGTTTACATACATGAGGCCCTAAGTTTTTTTTATGTTTCATGCAGTTTGGATGTGGATTTGTTTAAAAAATGGTGTGTGCAAATACATTTTTTTAGTGTTTAAAATAAAAAAATGCCATAAAAATACACGAAAGATCACAATACACAATACACATTTCCATATGCATGTTTTAAGCATGAAAAAATAAGGTATATGGGGGGAAAATGGCAAAATGGGGCATAATAAAATGCTACAGCTGCAGGATGCCAAGACTGAAAATAAAAACTTGTGGCCAAAAAAAGTACCAAATGTGAGAAAAATAAAAAAAAAAACAATGTGGCAGTGCATTTTTAATTTCCCTTAAGGCTTCCAGGTAACATCTGTCTCCAGCAAAAAAAAATTAAAAACGGCCAAAAAAAATTGGCCTCGAAAAGATTTAAAGAGAACTATTTTTAATTATATTGATGTACAAAAAAATGTGTAGTTAATTCTGCTTCACACAATCCCAATGCAGCTGCTGTATATTTAGAACCAAAAACAGGACTGTATTTTATGCTGTGAGAAATGAAAAATCTCTCCAAAAGTCTTCTTTGGGAAAGGTTTTACTCTTTTTACTGGGTATATCAGATCCTGCCTGCATCTATAAATACACAGTTCTTGCACAAAGCCATTTCCTTATATAAGAAATGATTCCTGAGATAGATTATGATAATTATATGTATAGGAAAAAAAATCTGCCCTTGGCTCTAAATATATGTCTCTGCTGTTGACTTGATACCTTCTTTGGGAATTAAAATAATTTTAAGTAGTGGATCTAATCCTTTACTTTGTCCTTAATGCATAGATGCTGCACCAAACTATATACTCATATACAGTGGGGAAAATAAGTATTTGTACCCTGCAATTTTACAAGTTTTCCCATCTACAGTACATAGAATGAAACGGTCTGTAATCTTTATAGTAGAAACATTTCAACTGTGAGAGGGATCTAAAAGAAGAAAATCCAGAAAAATCACACGTTATGGTCTTCAAATAATTAGTTTGCATTTAATTGCATGAAATAAGTATTTGATCACCTCCAACCAACAACAATACTCTGCTCTCAATACCTGTATTAATAGCCCCAGTTTGAACTTGTTACTTGTATAAAAGATACCTGTCCACATACTCAATCAATCTTACTCTCAACCATGTGCAAGACCAAAGAATTTTCTAAAGACACCAGGGACAAAATTGTAGACCTGCACATGACTGAGATGGGCTACAGGACAATAGGCAAGCAGTTTGGTGAGAAGGCAACAACTGTTGGTGCAATTATTAGAAGATGGATGAAACACAAGATGACTGTCAATCTTCCTCGGTCTGGGACTCCATGCAAGATCTCGTCTCATGGGGTAAAGATGATTCTGAGAAAGGTCAGGAATCAGTTCAGAACTACACATGAGGATCTGGTCATTGAGTTGAATAGAGTTGGGACCCAAGTCTTAAAAAGGTTGTCTCGCTACAAAGCATAGCTTTCAAAATGTAGGGAACACTAAATGAAGACATTTTCCAAATATATTGTTTTGTTCATCTGTTTTTGTTAAGGAGCTGCAAGTGATATTATCATCTTCCTGGCTCTTTCTGTTCCCTCAGTGACCGACCTGTTTACTCTATCCCCCCTGCTGTTCGTTCTATGTGATAGCAGCTCGACTGCTGGCAGGCAGTAAAAAGCTTGATTTATCTAAAGTAAACACACTAATTACAGGCTTTTGTTTTGAGAGATCAGATAAAAACTCCTGCTAGTAGTTTCAGAGAGCTTCTGAGCTAATCTGAACTAATTAGCAACTGAAAACAGAGTTGAATACATGGAGTGAATGCAGGAAGCTCGTATGTTAATTACAGCCAGTCTGACCAGGAAGTGACAGAGTAAAGCTGCATTATTTCATTCATTCATCTATGAAACTCTGTGGGGGGACAACCCCTTTAAAGATTAATGTTAGTAACACAGTATACTGTCATGGATTAAATTCCTGCAGGGCATGTAAAGTTTCCTATGCTAACACATGTCCAGGCCAGTTTGAATTTGGCTAATGACCATCTGGATGATCCAGAGGAGGCATGGGAGAAGATCATGTGGGTAGATAAGACCAAAATGGACCTTTTTGGTATCAATTGCACTCTTCGTGTTTGGAGGAAGAAGAAGAGTGAGCACAACCCCAAGAACACTGTCCCAACCGTGAAGCATGGAGGTGGAAACATCATACTTTGGTGGAGCTTTTCTGCAAAGGGGACAGAACAACTGCACCGTATTGAAGAGAGGATGGATAGGCCATGTATCACAAGATTTTGGCCAACAACCCCCTTCCCTCAGTAAGAGCATTGAAGATGGGTCATGGCTGGGTCTTCTAGTAGGACAGTGACCCGAAACACACAGCCAGTGCAACTAAGGAGTGACTCCACAAGAAGCATTTCAAGGGTGCGGATTGGTTTAGCCAGTCTCCAGACCTGAGCCCAATTGAAAATCTTTTGAGGGAGCTGAAACTCGGTGTATTCCAACGACAGCTCAGAAACCTGAAAGATCTGGAGAAGATCTGTATGGAGGAGTGAGACAAAATCTGCAATCTATGAAGACTTAGTCAGGAACTATAGGAAACTTCTGACCTCTGTAATTACAAACAAAGGTTTCTGTAACAAATATAAAGTTCTGTTTTTATATTGTATCGAATACATATTTCATGCAATAAAATGCAAATAAATTATTTACAAAATCATACAGTGTTTTTTTTTTAGATTCTGTCTCTCACAATTGAAGTGTACCTATGATAAAAATTACAGACCTCTCCATTCTTTGTAGGTGGGAAAACTTGCAAAATCACCAGTGTACCAACTACTTATTTTCCCCATTGTGAAGTTAACCTTGACGTCCTTCCATAACCAACTATGTTTTTTCCTAGCAATTTCTAACCAGCAAAAATCATAACTCTTTGTGGTTGATAGAGTTAAAGAATGGAAACAAGGAATAATGCTGTTGTACTACAGAATACTGTTTGTCTGCGTCCTGCTTCTGGTCGCTCAAAATTGGGAGTAGAAACTTTACTTTGAGGGTTTCTATGTCCATGCAATGTATAGGTAGACAGTTTAGGGCTAAATTAATTACCCTGGTGCTCTCTGTTCAGAATTCCTGTTATTGGGTCATACCCAAGCATACCCTAATAGCCTGTGAAACAGTCTTTGTACTTGCATACTGCATACATTTATACACAGGAACAGTATATTATTTTGTTAATATAAGTATTTTGTATAATACAAAATTATAAATTACTTATACATTTTGTTACATATACAGTGATAAAGCAACGAATAGCACAGCATGTATGAATGCTTTGCACCAGTTTTCTGGTGTGATTTGTGCCCAAAAAAACTATTGCTGCCTTTGTCTTTTGCCAAAAACTGATGCATGTCCGACACACTTGATGGTTTTGTATGTGCCAATTCTTAACATGGGCATTTCTTCCCAAATTTATAAGATTAGACACACCTATGAATGTGTCTCGACAGAATGTGTCTCGGCAGATTAAACCATGTCATTTTGAAACTGGTGTGACAAATTTTGGTGCACATTTTAGTGAACACTCTGGCACATATTTCAGCGCATGTTTTTGTCTCATAGCTGGACACAATTCTAAAGCTCTCCAAAACACTTTCATAAATACTGATGAATAATACACTAACCTACTGAGAAGTACAACTGTTTAGACTCTGCCAGTTTTCATGCATGGTGCCTATAATACATCCTTTTTTGTCCAAAAGTAAAATTGAATAAAAATTAAATTCTAATAAATAGTTTTATGTACTAAAAGCACTTTAAAATAAAAAAAAAATATAGTCCTACAAAAACAAAGTCTAATCCAAAAAGCTAAAGTTATGACTAGCAGAATGATGGCAAAAATGTCATGATCTTCAAGAGATTAAACTCTGCTTAAAACCGAACTCAGTTGTCATGTGACAACTAGCATTTAGCCAAACATTTATTTCATTTACATATTTTAGCTAACTGTGCTATGTTTCCACCTTGTGTTGGGTTTCCTCCTATGAACCAATTGCTTAGGTCCTCTTACAACATTTCTGTTGATATAAGATCAGGACTTTGTCTTACCAATATCAAAACTTTAACTTTACTTTTCTTTAACCATGGCTTGATAGAACAACTTGTTTACTTAAAATCAGTTTTTCTCTTAAGATTCAGGATATAGATAAAATTTTGTTTAGAATTCACCGGTATAGTTCAAAAATGTTTGGTGCATAAATGATGGCAAACCATCCTGGTCCAGATGCCGAAAAATAGAACCAAACCATGATACTACCACCACTGCGGTTTCACAGGTGGTATGAAGTTTATATGCTCTGTTTTGTTTTTTAAGGTGATTTTTCCAGGTGATCTTTATCAAACTGCTGAGGGGCAGCATTGCTCTTTTTAAAGAGAACCTGCTTTTTCCTGCCAACACACTATTGTTGTCAGTGTCCTTCTGATGGTGGACTCATAAACATTATTATATATTGACGGTTAATCCAGTATAGTCACATATTTTTACAACTAAGGCAAAGTCTGCTGTAGAGTATTTCTCAAATTTCGTTGCTTGACAAAAGGGGGCGGCGGTAGCTCTCGAAACATAGCAGGTGTGCAATCCACCACTGGCCAGACTATCTCCTTTCAGTGTAACTCCTAGCCGTGGATGCTGCATGACTCTTTTGGACTAACATGGATCGATTATAAACCTGTTTATGGTTATATGCTCACAACTAGTGTTGAGCGTTTACGTTGACTATCGTCATCGGGTTGATGGTCGATGACGGCAATAATCAATAAGATATTCGATGGTCGATAATAGATTATCACCGATGCCCATTAAAGTCTATGGGAGAGCAACAACACCTTCATTCTTACACCCAAACAGGGCTGGAGAAGCTGGAATTAACATCCACAACAGTCAAATGGATACGTGCTACATCTTAGGCAACACACTTAGGTTATAAAAGCCACAGAAAAAAACTCAAAACACCATTCACTATCCCTGCTTGTACACAGCATGACCCTTAAACCTGCATCACCCAAAAAATTAAAAAGTCCCCGAAGGCAGTATGATTTGAACCATGATTTTCCCTTAAAACTGGACATTGAATATCCCTGTCCTGGAACGCAGCATGAGCCCCAAACCTACATGACCCCCAGATCTAAACGTGCCGGAAAAAGGAGTCTTTTAACCACCATTTTAGTTGAACTGGACATTAACTATATCTGTCCTGTACCGCAGTATGACCATTAAACCTGTCTGACCCACAGATTAAAAAGTGATGGGAAAAGGAGTCTTTCAACCACCATTTTAGTTGAACTGGACATTGACTATACCTGTCCTGGGCCGCAGCATGAGCCCCAAACCTGCATCACCCCCAGATTAAAAAGTGCCGGAAAAAAGGAGTCTTTCAACCACAATTTTAGTTAACTGGACCCTTGACTATATCTGTCCTGTACCGCAGAATGACCCTTAAACCTGTCTGACCCACAGATTAAAAAGTGCCGGAAAAGGATCTTTCAACCACCATTTTAGTTGAACTGGACATAGACTATCCCTGTCCTGGGCCCCAGCATGAGCCCCAAACCTGCACGACCCCCAGATTTAAAAAGTGCAAGAAAAAGGAGTCTTTCAACCACCATTTTAGTTGAACTGGACATTAACTATACCTGTCCTGGACCGCAGTATGACCATTAAACCTGTCTGACCCCCCAAAATTTAAAAAATGCCTGGAAAAGGAGTCTTTGAACCACCATTTTAGTTGAACTGGACATTTACTAACCTGTCCTGGACCGCAGTATGACCATTAAACCTGTCTGACCCCAAATGAAAAAGTGCCCGGAAAGGAGTCTTTGAACCACCCTTTTAGTTGACTGGACATTAACTATATCTGTCCTGTACCACAGTATGACCATTAAACCTGTCTGACCCACAATTAAAAAGTGCTGGAAATAGGAGTCTTTCAACCACCATTTTAGTTTCACTAGCATTGACCCATACCTGCCTGGGGGCCCCAGCATGAGCCCCAAACCTGCATGACCCCCACATTTAAAAAGTGCGGAAAAAAAGGGGTCTTTCAACCCCATTTTAGTTGAACTGGACAATTTACCATACCTGTCCTGGGCCACAGCATGACTCTTGAACCTGTTTATCAAAAGATCACAAAGTGGACTATGCTATTTTGTACAGTGACTGTCATTTAGTATATTTTTTGGTAACTGACATTTGTTTACAGAATTTATTTAGGGAAGTTTTAAAATTTTTTGTTTTACATTATTATCATTTTGCTTTTTTTTCAAGTGTGATAACATACAACATCACCCCTCCCTGCAGTTTTTAAAGGTATTTTTTACACATGTAGATGCGTTCATTTTGTCCGCACCCCCCCATAGTAATCAAATGTCCTAACATCCCCAAGACATTTGCCCCCCTGGCTTCTGAGAGTGATTCAGCCAATCAATTCAATGGTTTCATTTTTCCTCCAAATCCTTCTTCAGTGATTAGGGACAGACTCCCCTGGTGATAAAATGATGCGACCCCATAGTGACCCCAGCCCCAGAAAATTTTAAGCCTCCATGTCCTCTGAATAACCAACATCTGGTCAAGTCTTCCTGTACCTCCATGTCTTTGTTTCTCTTTTTTTAATTGTATTAAATGGATTGTCTCAATACAGGGATTGCTAGCTATGTTAAAGATCTTGCAAAAACAAGTCATTTTGCAATATGTGTCCATTAACAGTGTCCTACCTATTCCCCGTTTCTGACAGCACCATCACCCTTGAGCCACTCTTGACAGTTGTGAAGAACAAATGTCTGTTAGAAACAACATTTTTTTATAATAGGACCTGTAGTATAGCTGCATGTCACAGCAAAATGCCCCAAAAAAATTCAAAACATGACCCTTGAGCCACTTTTGACAATTGTGAAGAACAAATGTCTGTTAGAAACAATTTTTTTTAGAATAGGACCCATAGTGTTGCTGCATTTCAAAGTAGCATGACCCCAAAAATTATAAAAATGACTTCTCAGCCACTGTTAAAAAATTTGGAGGGGAAATGCCACTTAGAACCCACTTTTCTGTTCCAAATGACCATGATTTTTGCTGTTCCACAGCAACAAGCCCCCAAAAAAATTATAAATATGATTTCCACCCACTAAAAAAAAATTTGTGAGGGAAAAATGCCACTTAAAAGCCACATTTCGGGCCCAAAGGACCAGTTATTGCTGATCTCACAGCAAATAACCCCAAAAAAATTAAAAATTACTTCTCAGCCACATTAAAAATTGTGAGGGAGAATCCCACTTAAACCCAATTTCTTTTCCCAAAAGGCCCAAATTTAGCTGTTTTCACAGCAACATGACCCAAAACCCATTGACAATGCAAAATTTCTAAAGTTAAGTGGTAAATGGAATACGGTGTTGTCATGAAACCTTACTGTTTTTTTACATCCCCACGCAAAACCGCAAAAAACTGGGGGAAAAGAGAAAAAAATTGCAGTGAAAGCATTTAAAAAAAATTTTTTCAAGAGGACCATTTCTGTTTGAAGGGGAATGTGAAGAGCCGGAAAGTTTTTGTCCTGGAATTGGGGCCACAAAACTCATCAAAATCCTCCTTTTTCATCTTGATGAAAGTCAAAGCCCCCAATTATCTGGGAAACCGGATGCTTTGTTTTCTGCCACCTTCCCTGCTGCTGCTGCCACAACGGCTATTGGGCACTTCTCTGTCACATCGCTGATTTGTTCCGCCGTACATTTGAGGAACGTGAATCGACCAACGATGTCCCCCTTTGATCAATCAGCAAGGTCCCCATTTCCCATTTTACCTCATTTGGGTGGGGGGAAAAGGAAAGTGTGATTTTTTGTTTTTTTCCCGGGGGTCAAGGAGGGTGGCCCCCCAGAAAACTTTGTTCATTTTGTGGGTTAATGCGAGGAATGTTGGGGGAAAAGGGAAAAAACGCACTATGTGGGGATGGACCTTGATTTTCCCCAACCTTGGGTCGAGGGCATTTGAAAAGTTTTTTCCTTTTTCCCCCCCTCCGCCTCAAATTTGGCCCCTCTTTCAAAGGAGGGGCGTCGGTTGTCGGGGTTAGGAATACCTCCTCCCCTCCCTTTCCCCCGGGACAGCTCAAAACAGCCCTGACTTTCCCGAGATGAGCCCCGAAGGCTATGCGCTGCCTTGCCTAACCCCCAGGTCCCCCAACCGCTGCTTGCCGGCCCCTGTGTCACTTCGTACTCGAATGGCATTGCGCTGCGCCACAATCGCGAGCATGTGGGGGGTGGAATTCCAGCGTGTTGCCCCCGCAAAAAATGAGACTTTTGACGGGGGGGGCCGGGATGCTTTCAACGCAGCCAGGGGACGAAGCGGGGTCAAATGGGGGGAAGTGCGAACTTAGACTTCGAGCCTTCCTCAGCGGGAAGTCCAGACCCGGTAGCTCTTTGAAATTCTGGACGACAAGGTTTTTCATGACGGGGCCGGGCAAGGGATGTGCTCCAGCCTACCGATCTTAAGGGGGGCCGAGTTTTTCCCCTTATCGCACACCACCTTCCCTTGGCCAAAAAGGTTCTTACCCACCCGCGCCGGTCTTTTTGAAGTGTCCACAGCTCCTGGCTGTGTGTGGAGGGTTTCCCCAAGACAATTAATTTTCAACACCCCTGGTTTTTTGGGGCACGGTCCCACCAGGGGGACCTGGGGGAAAACCCGCCCACCCCCTGCGGTTTTAAAAAGAGCGTGCGCCGAGCCGGAGACCCCACGTCACCCCCCAAGACATCCCCCCCAGCTCCCCCCGGGGGGCTGTCACAGAGTTTTGCGGTTGGCCGTGCTTACTAGCCCCCTTTGGGTCGGTGGTCAGATGGACTTTTCGGGCCACGATGCAGACAACGCCTTAAAATTTTAGATGACACGTGCTGGCCGGGGCGGGGACGCTTTTTGGCAAAGAAAACCTGCTGGGCTTTGGTAGGGGGGGCAGGCAAGGGGCCTACGTGGCGGAACCCATCTGGTCCCCAACGGAAAAAGGGAACATTTTCCCAAAGGCCCAAAAACCTGGGAATCCGACATTCGGCTTTTGACTTTTTGGGGTGGTTTTGGGGTTAAAGTGTTTTTTTTCTGCCCCAAAAATGGGGAAAACAGAAGGGTGGCTGCTAGATGGCCGCTGTACGGCATGCAAATTTTGAAAAGGCGGGAGGAGAAGGGGGGGAAAGGGTTCCCCGGGGGTGCTTTTGGTACTCGGGCGAGGTGGAGGTGAAGCGGAGGGTGATCCCTGATCATGCTCTGGAACAAGGGGACTGAGGGGAAAGCTTTGGTGGGGCGGGGGGAGGAGGGGCGGAGACAGGGGGGTGACTGGTTGGAGGCCTGGCGTCGGTCTGCCTTTTTTTGACCAAGTTGCCTCCATTTCAACTCATGCATTCCGCTGCATTTACTAGACATGTTGGTGGTGGTTTAACTCACCTAAGGGTTCTTGCTCTCTACTTATGTCTTTACGGCAAAGCGGCAAAATGACATCGCAGGGTAATCAGAGGCTATGCTCAAAGAAGGCCCAGGCTTGGAAGGTCCTGGATCTTTTTGACGTGATAAGCGAGAGCGGGGTATCCGCTGACCGGCTGGCGGGAATCATATCAGCTGACTTCTGCGACCGCCCTCTCCATTTTTGAGGCGGTCACACTGACTGACACTACCCCCATCGTCGTCCTCACTCGTCCAGTGAGGAAGCGCTCGCAAGCAAAATTCTGCTGAAAAGACGCACGTTGATCCGCATGACGTGCATCATCATTCAGCAACACAGGTGAACTTGGTCGTCCTGACATTCTGCATCAGAACTGCGGCTACAAGCAAGGGACTGCTAGCGTTGCCGTCCGCCGGGATTTTTGCCGATTGACCGGCTTCATCTCCGACCTCTGATGCATCATAACTGGGCGTCAGAGCAAGAAAAATCATCCTCTTTGGCCTCTGAATCTTTTAAACATGCCTTCTGACCCCAACCGCATTTTGTCATCAAAGAGGTCTTCGAAAATGGAATTATCACAGTGGTGTTACCCGAGTTGACATTTAGGGCCCTTCATGTTGGCGGATCTGATTGATGCTGATGCGACGACATTTTGGCCGAAGACTTGGAGACAGGAGGTATGACGCTGGATGCAGGTTGCCATTAACCACCTGAAGGACAGATTGGCGACGCTGTTCGTTACGAGATTCACAGGCCCTACCCACGATGAACACCTGGACGTCTGCAACTGACCAATCCGCTGCATGCGTGTGGTGCCACCACCAGCACTGGAAGGACCCCTCTTTCTACCTCTACCTCCATTCCTACCTCCCGCTCTTTGCCTCGCTTTACCACCTGAATTTCGCTCCATGTTAGAAATATAAAAAATTGAGAATGTGATAGGAAGATTGCTTGAAGTCTCTATTAAAAGACTGCAAATCACAGCTATTCTCAAATCTCCCCTCCAAATCAAAACAATAATTGCTGTGATTCAAATTTAACTGCAAATAGATCTATCAACAAAAGCTTGACTCGACCAAATGAAAAAAACACCTGTCTAAAAGTATAAACGGATAATTAAAAGTATTTTTTGCCAACGTGTGGTGACTACAAAATTGCTGTATTCACATTAACTGTAAAAAACAAAATATCACCAACAACGTTGTACAGCGCCAAAGTGACAAACACATCTGAAATGGTATTCAATAATAAAAGGTATTTTTTGGCACGATCACTTCACCTGGTGACTAGCAAAATATGCTGTATCACATTGAAGTCTGCACAGTGCACTCAAAGAACAAAGCCTGTAGTGCGGCAAATTAAAAAAAAAACACTTATCTTATTGTATTTGATAATAAAACAAGGTATTTTTTTTGCACCTATCAATGTCACCTGTGGTGACTATCAAAATTGCTGTATTCCAAATTTAAATACTGCAAATCAGATCGATCAACAAGCCTGGCCTGCTCGCCAATATGAAAAAACCACGTATCTGAAAAGTATTCATAATGAAAAGGTATTTTGGCCACCTTTCAAATTATTTTTTATTTTTCACTGTGTGACTACAGAAATTGCTGTAATTCAAATTTAACATGCAAGTAGATCTTATCAACAAAAGCTGGCCTCGCCAAAGTGAAAAACACGTATCATGAAATTATTTTCAGATATTAAAAGGTATTTTGGCACCTTTCAATCACCTGTGGTGACTACAAAATTCTGTATTCACATATAACAGCTAATTACCTATCAACAAAGCTGTACAGGCGCCAAAGTGAAAAAAACACGTATCTGAAATGTATCGGAATAATATAAGGTATTTTTTGCACCTTTCAATCACCTGTGGTGACTACAAAATTTGCTTAATCACATGAGAGTGCAAGGTTCCTCAATGAACAAAAGCTAAAGTGCGCCAAAGTTGGAAAAAACACGAACTGTATTTATATCGGATAATAAAAGGAATTTTTTGGTCACCTTCAATTCAACCTTGGTGACAACAAAATTGCTGTATTCAAATTTAACTGCAAGTAGATCTATCAACAAAGCTGGCCTCGCCAAAGTGAAAGAACAAGGTATCTTAAATGTATTCGGATAATAAAAGTATTTTTGGCACCTTGCCATTTTCCCTGTGGTGACACAAAATTGCTGTAGTCACTTTAATGCAAGGTCCTCAATGACAAAGCTGTAGTGCGCCAACGTTCAAAACACGTATCTGTAATGTATTCGATAAGAAAGGTATTTTTGCACCTTTCACTTCACCTGTGGTGACTACAAAATTGCTTGCATCTCAATTTAAGTGCAAAGGTGCCCTCAATGAACAAGGTAGCGTAGTGCCAATAAAAGGGAAAAAAACACGTATCTGAAATGTATTCGATAATTAAAGGTATTTTTGGCACCTATCAACCTGTCTGACTACAAAATTTGCTGGATTCTAATTTAACTGCAAGGTGGCTATATCACAAAGCTGAATGGGCAAATTTGAAAAATAACACTATCTGAAATGTATCTGAAATAAAAGTGAGTTTTGGCACCTACAAAGAGACCTGGCAGTTACGAGAAAATATTTTAATCCTAATAAATTTCAGGCGGCCCAATATCCAGGAAAATTTCAATAGAAAACTGTTAATAATAAAGCTATTGCGTTCAATGTCTACACTAAGTCTTGGTGACATATCCAGTTATTCTTTAAAGAGCTTGTCTGTGTTCGCACCGCGGCTTCCCCCCCCAACCCCTCCTCACGCTCCCCCCTTGTGACTTTACAGCGGTAAATGACCTTAAAATTCTCTACCTAACTACATAAAAATCTTCAAATCTCTGATCTAACAAGGGTTGTAAAGGATCACAGCTAACAGTAGAAGCTTTCTCTCTGTGAAGAAATAGAATAATTTTCGCGCTGAGCTGTTTGGACACAGGCAGAGCGCACGTCTTACTGCTATGAGACGCTGACGGGCCCACTGATCATGAACAGGAGGGCTTTTCTATTAAAACGAGGTCATTGTTTTTTTCCCAGCCAATCGCAACCATACACATCCTAGTCATGACGTCGCACACACATCTCATCCTGCTCTATTCTGTAAGCTGATTTGCTGGTCGCCAAAATAACAGGAAGCGCCAAAAATGGCGCGATATTAATAAATGATGCACAGATTTTAACCTAAATTATCGCATGATCTAAAAATTTCGAACAACATAAAAACTGTGCCGATTTCAACTTTGTCGATAATAATCGCTCAACACTACTCACAACGCATGGCAACTACTAACTGCATCTATACATGCTTTTAACCATTTTTGCACTAAAATTTGTGGTCTTGAATAAATAAGAGAAATGTTTTATAAAGATTAAAAAGCCTGCTAGATTGATTATGTAACATTAGCTAATGTGAGGAAGGCATTTATGTGCTCAGATGTTGTCTTGGATTTATTTGTAACCTCATGCATTGCTACACACCTTGCTCTTGGCATGATTCTTTTCGACCACTGGGAAGTGTAATAATGGTCTTCAATTTCCTCATTTTGTACACAGTGTGTTAACCCGTGGAATGATGTAGTCCACACTCTTTATAGGTGGTTTGCAATCTTTTCCAGTCTGATGAGATAAACAATAGTGTTGAGCGATTTTTATCGACAAAGTTGAAATCGGCAAGGTTTTTATGGTGATCGAAATTTCCAGATCATGCGATAATTAAGGTTAAAATCTGAGCATCATCTATTAAGATCGCCCTTTTTCGGCGCTTCCCGTAATTTTGGCGGCCAGCAAATCAGATTACAGAATAGAGCAGGGTGAGATGTGTGTGCGACGTCCATGACTGGGATGTGTATGGGTTGCGATTGGCTGGAAAAACACATGACCTCGTTTTACATGAACAGCGTTTCCTGTTTCCAGCCTCATTGTCTCTCAGCGTCCATAGGGGTAGGACCTGCGCTCTGCCTGTGGCCAAACAGCTCAGCGAAATTAGTCTATTTCTGCACAGAGAAACCTCTACTATTAGCTGTGATCCTTCCAATTAGTTAGATTAGAGATTTGAACATTTTATGTAGTTAGCTAGAGAATTTTAAAGCAGCATCTTTCCACTGTAAATTCACGGCGGTGGGAGCGGGGGGGGGGGGGGGGGCCGCGGGTGGACACAGACAAGCTCTATCTATAAAGAACAAATGGATAAAGTTCACCAAGACTTTTGTGTAGACATTGTAGTGGAAATATCTTTATTATTAACAGTTTGCTATTGAAATATTTCCTGGATATTGGGCAGCCTGAACTTATTTGGACACACTTCATTTCTAGTAACTGCAGGTCTCTTTGTTAGCTGCAAAACTCCACTTTTATTATCAGTATACATTTCAGATAGGTGTTCATTTTCAATTTTACCCATTACTACACCTGTGACTGTTAATATTCCACCTTGCAGTTAAATTACATAATCAGCAATCTTGTAGTCAGCACAGGTTGTTTTGTTGCCAAAAATACCGTGTATCGTACGAAAACATCACAGTTTACGTGTTTTTTGACTTTTGCGCACCCAGCATTGTTCATTGACGCAGAATCCACGTAAATCTTAAAACAGAAATTCTATATTCACCACAGGTGAATTGAAAGGTGCAAAAAATACAGTTTTTATACCAAAACATAACAGTTACGTATTTTTTGACTTTTGCACACCCAGCATTGTTCATGACGCAGCATCTACGTAAATCTTAAAACAGCAATTCTATATTCACCACAGGTGAATTGAAAGGTGCAAAAAAATACTGTGTATCATACGAAAACATAACAGTTACGTGTTTTTTGACTTTTGCACACAAGCTTGTTCATTGACGCAGCATCCACGTAAATCTTAAATCAGCAATTCTATAGTCCACACAGGTGAATTGAAAGGTGCAAAAAATACCGTGTATTATACGAAAACATAACAGATACGTGTTTTTTTTACTTTTGCGCACCCAGCTTTGTTCATTGACGCAGCATCCACGTAAATCTTAAAACAGCAATTCTATAGTCACCACAGGTGAATTGAAAGGTGCAAAAAATACCGTGTATTATACAAAAAACATAACAGATACGTTTTTTTTACTTTTGCGCACCCAGCTTTGTTCATTGACGCAGCTTCCACGTAAATTTTAAAACAGCAATTCTATAGTCACCACAGGTGAATTGAAAGGTGCAAAAAATACCGTGTATTATACGAAAACATAACAGATACGTGTTTTTTGACTTTTGCGCACCCAGCTTTGTTCATTGACGCAGCTTCCACGTAAATTTTAAAACAGCAATTCTATAGTCACCACAGGTGAATTGAAAGGTGCAAAAAATACCGTGTATTATACGAAAACATAACAGATACATGTTTTTTGACTTTTGCGCACCCAGCTTTGTTCATTGACGCAGCATCCACGTAAATCTTAAAACAGCAATTCTATAGTCACCACAGGTGAATTGAAAGGTGCAAAAAATACAGTGTATTATACGAAAACATAACAGATACGTGTTTTTTGACTTTTGCGCACCCAGCTTTGTTCATTGACGCAGCTTCCACGTAAATCTTAAAACAGCAATTCTATAGTCACCACAGGTGAATTGAAAGGTGCAAAAAATACCGTGTATTATACGAAAACATAACAGATACAGACTCCTTTTCCCGGCACTTTTTAATCTGGGGGTCAGACAGGTTTAATGGTCATACTGCGGTCCAGGACAGGTATAGTCAATGTCCAGTGAAACTAAAATGGTGGTTGAAAGACTCCTTTTTGCGGCACTTTTTAAATGTGGGGGTCATGCAGGTTTGGGGGCTCATGCTGCGTTCCAGGACAGGGATATTCAATGTCCAGTTCAAGTAACATGATGGTTCAAATCATACTGCCTTCTGGCACTTTTTAATTTGTGGGTGATGCAGGTTTAAGGGTCAGGCTGTGGTACAAGACAGGGATAGTGAATGGTCTGTGACTTTTTTTCTGTGACTTTTATAACCTAAGTGTGTTGCCTAAGATGTAGCACGTATCCATTTGACTGTTGTGGATGTTAATTTCAGCTTCTCCAGCCTTGTTTGGGTGTAATAATGAAGGTGTTGTTGCTCTCCCATAGACTTTAATGGTAATCGCTCATAATCGATGCTCACTATCGAAAAACCTTATCGATAGCGGCCGACTATCGACTATCGCTCGATCTCGATAGCCAACGCAATCGCTCAACACTAATAAACAACTCTTCTTTTGAGGTCCTCAGAAATCTCAATTGTTTGTGTCATGATATACCTCTACAAATGTGTTGTTAAAACCAGACTTTGATAGATCTTTCTTCAGGGAACAGATCTATGAATGAATGAATAAATGAATGATTGAATGAGTTAGAAACAGTGCTGCCCACTGTTTCTCACTGTGATGAGATTACAGGGTGCCTATATGTTACCATCGTGGCTGGAAGCCTTATAAAGGTTTCCATTGCTGCCATGTATGTTGTTCTATCACTTCCTGCATCAACCAGGAAGTGAAAGAACCGCCATCTCTAAACACACTTTTCATACAATGTAAAAGGGTGTACTAATGTTGACACCCCATAGTGAGCAAGTATACTAGGTGGAATTTCGGTCAATGTGAAAAAAAAATGTTTTAAAATATAAAAATAAATAAAAAATAATAAAAGTTCAAATGAGCCCTTTTTGCCATTTAAAAAAAATAAAAAAATAAAAAGTTACATATAATTGATATGGCCATGTCCACAAAAGTCTGATCTATTAAAATATAACATCATTTATCCCAATACAAATAAAAACGAATTCAATGAATTAATTTTTATTTCTTTATTTTCGTTACACCCATATTATTGTTCATTTTATATACACAAGGGTACAACTTCGTGAGTCTTATCATTTGATTTCTGCCATGTACAGTTTTATTATAGATTGCATTAGAAAACCCATAAGAGCGTCGCTCGCTCTCCCATTGGTCCAAATAACCGCGCCTCTTTTAACTGAGCCAATCACAAACAGAGCTCGCTCTGCATTTATTTTCTCCATAGAACTCTATGAGATAAGTAGCTCACCCGCTGATTGGCTAAGCAGGACGAGCCCCTCTTCCCCCCAAACAATCACAGTACTACAATATTTCCCATAGACAGTAATAACTTTTAGGGCACCCTTTTATCCCGCCCTTTTTGCTCCACTCAAAATAGACGCACTACATATGATTGGTGGATTCATATCTGACGCCTGTGCTCAACCAATCAGCTCATTTCTGCCTTTTTTACTGTATTTTGAACTGTCCGCCTTTTCATTTGATTGGTCAATACTTCTCCATAGGTTATAATGGTTCACTGTCGCTCCTATTCTGATTGGCTGGTTTATGCAGACCAATGACAAGTGCTTGCAGAATTTGAATTACTGTATTTCCCGGAAGTTTCCAATATCGCAATTCCTGATGTAGCGCCGGTGACGGCGACAAACGCGTTGTTAGTGATTTGATTAATTTATGTTTTTAGAAGGTTTGAGCTCTTTTTCAGATAATATTTTACATGTAATAAAAACGATTTTTTAAATCATACTCCATGCCTCACGGAGCTGAGAGCCGAGATTTCATTGCCCCGATCTCTCCATAGACTACAAGGGGACAAAGTAGCTCATTTGATTGGTCAATACTACTACATAGGTTATAATGGTTAACTGTCGCTTGTATTTTGATTGGCTGGTTTATGCCGACCAATGAGAAGAGCTTACAGAATTTGAATTACTGTATTTCCCGGCAAATTCCAAGATCCTAATTCATAATGTAGAGCCGTTCTTGATTTTTGGAAAGTGATTTTATTTATATATTTTTTTAGAAGGTTTGAGCTCTTTTTCTGATAATGTTTTACACGTAATAAAAACGTTTTTTTTTTTAATTCATACTACATGCCTCACGGAGCTGAGAGCTGAGATGTATTTCTTTTGCGATCTTATATATTTTTCCGCTCATTTTACGTTCTTGCTTCACTTCGCCTCCTCCGGCTTATTTAGACCAGCTTCAACTAGGTCTGCCTCTCGGAGCTGGCAAGCGCTGCGAAGCGGCGCACTTTGCCGAGCGATGGTCATGCATGCCTCGGAGTATTCGAATGTCCCGCGTCCCACCCCAGAACGCCCACACCACGCCCAGTGCATGCCCCTTCATGTTAGGCGCATCCAAAAGTGGCGAAAGTTGCACCTAACATTGCATCACTGCGTCCGACAGGGGATTCAGATCGGTGAGCCGCCGTTTTTGCCAGAAAACAGGGGCAACTCCCGATCATACATGTCGCCCTTAATTTATACCGAAGATTGAAAGCCGTTAAAAGAATACATCTACCCACCCCTCCCCACATGCATGGCACTAGTATGTTTTTTTCACATTTCACCCCAATTATAATTTGTTTCCCAGTATATTCTATGCTTCATTTAGTGACTACATTAACATTTTTTTCTTGTCCCACAAAATAAAAGCTCTCATATGCCAATGTAGATGGAAAAATAAAAAGCTATGGTAAGGTAAGGAGGAGAAAAACGAAGAGCCTTCTTATTATGGAGTTAGAAAGGGGTTAAATAAAATAGGTTGCATGCACACATTACTGTCATGCCATTGATTGTTATTTAACCTTCAAGTTATCATACTTACCTCAAAGTTATCATAAGTGTCACATACTTCATATTGATATACACATGGTTGTCAGTTACAGATATGTTGTGCGTGATAATTTTTGTCAATAAATAAATGACAGTCTTTCATTTTTACTCATTTGTTTGGTTTTGGTTTTTTATCTACTTTTAGGACTTGTGTGAAAATCTGAATTTATTTTAAAATTTATGCAATAATGTGAAATTTTGAAGAGTTCATAAACTTTCTAACTTAACTGTAAGTACCCAAAAATGATGCCATCAAAATAAAACTAATGCTGTAACAAAAGGCCCTTACAGCTGCATTGTCAGAAAAGTTAAGCTTGAGATTTAGAATGCAAATCTGTTTTCCCTTAGTCCTGTCTGCAACACAATATGGGGATTTCTCTGCCTTGCGGACTGATAGGACAGGTGAGGGTTTTAATGAACTAGAATACTTAACTATATAAAGAGCCCCTAAACACCTCCCCCTTGTGTTATTTTTAAAAATTCGACTGTCCCCATATACTGAGGGAGCCGTGTGCCTACTAACAGGACTAAAGGAAAACAGATTTACATTTTTATCTCAAGCTTCACTTGTGTCCTTGTCAACACTTTAGGGGGCTGTAGAAAGCAGATCCCCTTGCACTGACCTAAGAATTGACCTAACAAAAGTGGCATCATCTAAGGAACTTTCAGAATTCTATATTGCCAAATATTTAGCCTAGTACTATCGGCCCTTGGGAAGGAAAGCAACTATATAAATATAAACATATAATATAAGCGCTTTGGTCCAATAGAAAATATGGAGGTTTTAGGAATTTTTAAAATTCCTTTGGATCTAGAAAAGATCCTTAAACCGTCTGAGGTTTTTGCTTTCTTTTTGTATATATATATATATATATAATATATATATATAACTATATAATCATATATATATAATATATATATTATATATATATAATATATAATATATATATATATATAATATATATATAATATATGTATAATATATCAGCAGATGCAAGTTTCCAGTTCTCCCATTTATTTAGCAGAGAAAACTATCAATAGGAAAAAAAACTTTCAAGACAGGTGTAGAAAATAATCTTCTTGATTCTGCAAGGGGCTCATATAACTTCCTTAAGTTCTCAGACTGACACAGGTGTGATGTCCAGTTCTTTAACCTGGAGACCTGACAAACATATCATATATCATATATCAAAAGAGGCTGATAATGAAGCAACCTGAACCTATAATATAGAAGGGCTAAGGCCTACATCAACACCCATGATGAAGGTGCTTCAATATTAAGGAAACTGAAGGAGGTGTATAAACTCTAGCAGTTTATTAATTTACATATGTGAAGACAATTGTTGGTAAACTCCATTAAAGAGAAAAGCCCACAATGGTCGCTGAAATAACTTGCAGCTGACAAAAGTAATAGTAAATTTAAATATATTAAAAATCAACTAATGAAATCAGACATTGCTTTTGAGTAATGATTCAATAAAAATAAAAAAACTAATGAACTAATAAACTGCTCTGGACAAAGTTAATAGTAGCTAGAGATGATCAAGCAGTAAAATGTTCTAGTTTGATCATTAGAACCTCGAACTTTAGTTTATTTGAACTAGAACTAGAACTTGAACCCCATTAAAGTCAATGGGAGAAGATGTTCTGGTTAATTTTCATATCTATACAGGTGAGGAGAAGCTGGAATTACCATCCATAACAGTAAACTGGATATGTGGAATAACTTAGTGAATAAAAGTTGGCTCTAAGAGTGACAGAAAAAAATTGAGAGGCTAAAATACTTATTTCCTTTCAATGGCTAACTGAAAAGATGAGGACAGTTTGCAGGAAGAGGTCTAGCTGTAGGAGGTGCAGCGGTAGCAGGTGCTACGGGGCCCTACATCCTGTGGGGTCCCAAAAGCCCCTCTGACACATAGGAGATTTGGAGACGGTGTGTTATGCAATTACTGAACCCCCAAAACAGCAAAAATTGATCTTTTGGGCACTGAGTATGATTTAGCAAATCCAAGCACTCTATATAATATATATCCATATATATATGAGAGTTAGGCGTTATGTGAGTTTGCAAATGTCACCAAATAACAACTTTTGGGTGTGGGAAAGATGCACCCAGCAAAACCAAACTCCCTAACTATTGATGTCTATGGAGAGGAAAATGCTATCTAACTAAGAGCAGTCTATACAGTACAGAGAGTGAGCTGAAAATGGCATTCACAAGGCAAATACAGTGAAATATATGTAACATAGTCATGTGATTTTAGCAGCCAATGAGAGCCCTACACCTCAATGATGATGTTTGTGACACTTTTCTGTGCTTTGCACTGATTGGATGGCCGCCAAAAGTGCAGAAAGCCACTGAAAACTAAACTGAAAATGGCCTTTCAAACTAGAACTTTACTCGAACAGTAAAATGTTTGGTTCTGTTCGAGTTCTAAAAATTGGAACTTAACTTTTCTAGAACAGTTCGATCAAAACCATTAGTAACCTTAACTTAATATTTTGCTGAATAACCTACAATCACTACAAACAAACAATTTTTGTAACTCTCAATGATATCTTTGCACCTGTCTACAAGTACTTTTGCCCACTCCTAGTGAGCAAACTGCTCCAGCTGTCTCAAATGTGAAGGGTATATTCTGCAGACTTCAGGTTTCAGCTCCTTTCACAGATGTTCCATAAAATTTAAATCAAAGCTTAGAGAAGGGTACCAAAATTGTTGTCCATTTGTGTAAATATAGGGCGACATGTATGATCGGGCTTTTCGCCCGTTTTTTGGCGTATACTGCGCCTCCCCGGCCCGAATCCCGCTGTCGGACGCAGGGATTCAGTGTTAGGCGGCAGGGGTTCGCCCACTTTCAGCTATACATGGCCGAAATAAAATTTTAACACACAGAAGTGGCCCCGTTGTTATAACACAATGATAAATATGGGGGAACAAAAAAAATTTTAAAATCAATAAATCATTTTTATTTTTTATTTTCGTTCACCCAACATTATCCTTGCTAACGAAAATAAAAAAAATAAACAGATTTTATTGTGAATATTTTTTTTTTGTTAACCTCCATTTATTATTTTTTATACACTCGGGGCAAACTTCTGTGGTTATAATTTATTTTGGCCCTGTACAGTTTTATTTCAGATTGCATTAGAAAAACCCTTGAGCGTCGCTCGCTCTCCCATTGGTCCAAAATAACGGGGGCTTTTTAACTTAGCCAACACAGAGCCGCCAGAAAATTTTTTTTCCCCATAGAACCATAAAAGAAATTGCGTCGTTGGCTAAGCTGGACGACCCCCGCCGCTTAAACCAATAGCTCGTTTCTGCATTTTTAGCATTTTTAATGTCCCGCCTTTGAATATGATTGGGGCCCAATTTTTCTCCTAGGATATAAAGGGGCATTGTCGCTCCATTCGATTGGTCAATTCCCTCCATAGGTTATAAATTTGGGCATTGTCGCCCTATTCTGTTTTCTGGTTAGCCACCAATGGAAAACTTAAACAATTTTAATTACTGTATTTTCCCGCAATTCCTTTTTTGCAATTCCCTATGTCAGGGCTCGGGACAAAAGCGTTGTTCGGTTTTTTAACTCTTATTTGTAAAGAAGGGTTCTGCTCTTTATCTGATAATGTTTTACATTTAATAAAAATCTTTTTTGATTAATACTTCATGCCGCACGGTGCTGAGCGCTGAGATTTCAAGCGCCCATCTCTCCATAGATTAATGGAAATTAGCCGCGCCGATTGGGGGGATAGGAAAGCCCCCGCTCAGCCAATCACCCTTTTTTTGGGTCTTTTTTAAATTTTTTGAAGTCCCGCCTTTGATTTTGATTGGTCCAAACTTCCCCATAGGATTTTTGGGATTTTTGGTCGCCCCTATTCTGTTTGGGTTAATACTCCTTCATGGGTTAGAATGGGCCCGTCGTCCTATTCTGTTTGGGCCAAATTCTCCATGGGTTAATTTTTTTTGCGCTCCATTTTTTGGGCTGGCTTCTGCGACCAATGAGAATAGCTTAAACAATTTAATTCTTTTTTTCCCCGCGTTTCTCTCTATTGCAAATCCCTATGTGGCGCCGGTCTCGGCAAAAACCGTTTTCGGGTTTTTAACTGCTTTTTTGTAAAGAAGGGTTTCGCTCTTTATCTGTAATGTTTTTTAAAATTTTTAATAAAAAATTTTTTTTATAATACTCATCCGCACGGCGCGAGCGCCAAATTTCAGTGCGCCCTCCCCATAGACTTAAGGGGAGAAAGCCACCTCGATTGGCGGGGAACCCAAACCCCCGCTCACCAATCAGCTCTTTTTCTGTTTTTTTTACTGTATTTTGAATTACCCGCCGTGGTTTCGATTGGTCTAAACTTCTCCATAACTAGAAGGGGGTCTTTTTCGTCCTATTCGATTGGCAATAATTCTCCATAGGCTAGAAGGGGTCTCGTCGCTCCATTCTGATTGGCTGAGCTACCCAAAAGCCCCCCGTAGCTTAAAACCAATCCCCTTTTTTCAGCTTTTTTACTGTATTTTGAACTATCCCGCCGGGGATTTGATTGGTCAAAACTTCCCCATGGGTTTTAAGGGTTCATGCCCCTATTTGTTTGGGCCGGTTTTAAATCCCTTTTATAAACGAGTTTTTGCACCAAAATCCCAAAAACCCCACATTATCTTGCCATACAGCAAGATAACTGTTTAGCGTAAAAAAAAAAGAAAAAAAAGGAATTTAGCGCAAAATAAATAAAAAAAAGCATTATTGCCCCAAAATTCCAAAAAAACCTATTTTTAGTGTCAAAAAGCGAGACATTTTTTAGTGCCAAAAATTTGTAAAGATACGGATTTTAGCCCCAAATCCGTAAAAAAACGTCCCCTGGCGGCGAAATCCATAAAAAACGTATTTTTTTGCGTCAAAAGCTAGTTTTGTTTTTTATTACGCGAAAATCTGTAAAGATAGGGTTTTTTCCCCCAAAACCATCAAAAAAAGGGAATTTTGCCGCCGAAACCGTAAAAAAACGTATTTTTTGCGTCAAACGAGATAACTTTATTAATGCCAAAAATTTTTAGTAGAGGGGGGTTTTTAAACCAAAATCCTTTTAAAAAAAGGTTTTTGGTACTAAAATCCGTAAAAAAAAAACATATTTTAGCGGGGCCGAACGAGATAACTTTATTGCGCCAAATAAGTTCAGTAAAGGGTTTTTGGGCAAAATCTTTTAAAAAAACGGTTTTGGTGCCCAAAATCCTAAAAAAAACGTATTCTTGGGAAACGAGATAACTTTATTAGCGGCAAAAAATGTTAAGAAAAGGATTTTTGCACCCAAAAACCCTAAAAAAAAAAGGGTTCTGATGCCAAAATCCTTAAAAACTTATTTTTAGCAAAAAAAATGAATTGCCAAAAATCGTTAGCGGGCCCAAAACATGATCATTTTATTACAAAGGGACAGACAAAGGGGGGCACTCAACACTTTATGCAGATTTGAAAGGTTCCCTTTTTAAACCCACTATAGGTGGGACTTGGGTCCCTGGGATTTTTCATTGAAAAATCGCGGAAAAAAAACGCCACGAAAACGCGGAAAAAGACTTCCGGCGCTTTCATAATTCCTGTAGAAAAATTTTCTGCCCTGCTCTGGCTTTTTTAGAGCATGTTCCCAAAAACGACCAGTAAAAAAAACCGGCAAAAAAAGAAGCCAGTGAGCAGCAGGAGTTTTTACATTAAATTCTAGGGAATGTTACGTCGTTTTTCCAGCGTTTTTAGAAAATGAAAAACGCTGAAAAAACGGACATTTTTATGTGCAGTATAGACATAGCCTTACTGAAACAGTATTCAACACATGTCGCTCCAAACAAATGCTTTTAATGCTTCAATAACATTTCTTTACTTCATGTTATCCATATAGTCCGTATAATCCATACCTATTTTGACATTCATCTATTATAGAAAAAGATAGTCAACCGATGATTTATTAACATCTATTCAATTTACATCATATATAGTCCTTTAACAGGCACTTATACAACATCGCCATTCATGGTATAGTGAGCTGAGACCACTGGATTAGTGTTCCTACAATGTGCAAACTCACACCTGTACTGTTTCCCTTTTTGGGGGGCTGTCCCCCTTTTAGCAGAAAAAAATTTTCCATTATCAATAATACCAATTTTTCATAGAATGTACATTGAAAGTCAACTACCACTATTTAATCTAATTTAACATTTGAAACCAATTAAAGCCAAAAACCCTACCTTAACGAATGTTCCACTTTATCTTACATTTATAATGTTTTACCAAAATATGCACCAACAGAGAAGGGCAATTTTTTAAAAAATTTGATTCGGCAATTCACGAATTTTTCGACAAAATTTGTTTCGTTCCGAATTTCTTCGGCACGAACGGTTAAAAAGCGCTATTTTCCAGCGCACAAACCTCATTTTCGTGAACTTGGCCATCAAAAAAGCAGAGGGAATTTGGGTTTGGCCAACAAGTTTTTTTTTGTAGACCCAGATGCGCCCCCCGCTTTTAGAACGCTTTACTATAAGTTTCCCTGGGATTTAAGAGGGGAAAACTGCCAAAAAACCCAAACGGGGAAAGGGGCCTGTAAAGTCATCCCCGAAAGCAAAAAAGCAAGCGAGAGTCGGTGGCAACATTTTCACAAAGTGTGGGGGTGACGGCGGGAGCCACGCAGCATGAGGTCAGGCAGTGGCACAAAGAATTCGGAGGGGCAAAACACAGGAAGCCACAGAGTGGCACAAAACTGAGAGCGGGAACGGCGGCAGCAGTAGAGGTAGGAGGGCACAATGACTTTTGGGGGTGGCAAAACGGGGGAAGCCCAGAATGCACAATGACTGAGAGGGGAGGTCACGGGGGGCAGCAGCATGAGGCCAGGAGGGCACAATGACATTCTGGGGGGAAAAACCCGTTGGGCCAAGAGTGGCACAATCACACAGTGGGGGGGGGGTCACAACACAGCAGATGAGGCAGGCAGTGGCACAATGACATTCTGGAGGTGGAAAAACAGTATTAGGCCACAGATGGAAACAATCACACAGTGTGGAGGTCCGGCGGGACAGTATGAGGTGGGCAGTGGCACAATGACATTCGGAGGTGGCAAAACAGGAGAAAGGCCACAGAGTGGCACAATGACTGAGAACGGGGTCAGGGGCGGCAGAGCATAGGTAGGCAGGGGGCCAATGACCAGTGTGGAGGACATGGCAGCACCACAGCAGCAGCATGAGGTGACGTGGCACAATGACACAGTGTGGTGTCAGGGCACAGCAACAGCAGCAGCACATGAGGTCATGAGGGCACAAAGACAGAGTGTTGAGGTGGGTGGCAATCCCAGTCCCGGGAAAAGATGTGGTAGGCAATGGAGAAACTGTCAGCAATGTGTGGCATCAGGCGGGGGCGGCATCAGAATAGTGCTGAGGCAGGTATTTTGAACCCAGACTGACCCTAAGGCTTTGGGGTGTGGGGAAAAATCCTGGCCGTCCACCCCTGATTCATCTTGACAAAGGTCAGTCCACATTTCCCGGGGAAAGCGGGTTCCCTTGGATAACGATCCCCCCCCGCCGCACTGAATACCCGCTCTTAGCACACACTCCGGGCAGGCAGCTTCCCACTCAAACTCGGCAAGTTGCGGCCACACACCTTTTGGGCTGCCCGTAG
>JAODAL010024296.1:0-60859 GCA_025379985.1 Phyllomedusa bahiana | reverse complement strand
TCCCCACCATGCATCCAGAATAATAGTGATAGGTGCTGCCTGCATCCATACACATCCCCACCATGCATCCAGAATAATAGTGATAAGTGCTGCCTGCATCCATACACATACCCACCATGCATCCAGAATAATAGTGATAGGTGCTGCCTGCATCCATACACATCCCCACCATGCATCCAGAATAATAGTGATAAGTGCTGCCTGCATCCATACACATACCCACCATGCATGTTCTAATTTAGGATGTATACACAGTAACCACTATGCTCTACCTGTGCAGCCACCTGGGCTGAGTGATACTAGATAAGTATAGGATTCCGAAGCCTTAGGTGCAGGGGTACAGGGTCACTATGACATAACTGCATATTAGAGGAGTAGTGCAGTGGAGGCATGTGTATCAAATACATTTTTATACAGGAGCCAGGAGGATGCTGGTTCCATGTACAGATCTAGGACCAACCCTTTCTAGGTATCCTCTTTACCATAATCTTATGTTGGGGACCCCCTTCAAGTGTCCCACACAGAGCACCTAGAGAGTTCTATACTCTGCTGCCTGTCCTCCCTTTAAGCCTGACCCTGATGTGAGTTGAATGGTTTATGGGAGTTGGCAGGAGGGGCAGGGGGGCAGTAACTCATTCTGAAGAGTTGAGGGGCACAGTCCACATGCTACATACACTCACCGGCCACTTTATTAGGTACACCATGCTAGTAACGGGTTGGACCCCCTTTTGCCTTCAGAACTGCCTCAATTCTTCGTGGCATAGATTCCACAAGGTTTGCAACGATGCTCAATTGGTACCAAAGGGCCCAAAAGTGCCAAGAAAATATTCCCCACACCATGACACCACCCCCACCACCCCGAAACCGTTGATACAAGGCAGGGTGGATCCATGCTTTCAGTTGTTGACGCCAAATTCTGACCCTACCAACCGAATGGGCGCAGCAGAAAATCGAGACTCATCAGACCAGGCAACGTTTTTCCAAACTTCTACTGTCCAATTTCGATGAGCTTGGCAGATTGGAGCCTCAGTTTCCTGTTCTTAGCTGAAAGGAGTGGCCCCGGTGTGGTTTTTCTGCTGCTGTAACCCATCTGCCTCAAAGTTCGCCGGACTGTGCGTTCAGAGATGCTCTTCTGCCTACCTTGGTTGTAACGGTGGCTATTTGAGTCCCCTGTTGCCTTTCTATCAGCTCGAACCAGTCTGCCCCTTCTCCTTTGACCTCTGGCAAACAACAAGGCATTTCCGCCCACTAGGACTGCCGCTCACTGGGTGTTTTTTCTTTTTCGAACCATTCTCTGTAAACCCTAGAGATGGTTGTGCCGTTGAAAAAAACCCAGAGATCAAGCAGTTTTTGCTGAAATAACCTCAGAACCACCCTTCAGGCACCACAACCATGGCAAACGTTGTCATAAAGGCAACTCAAATCACCTTTCTTCCATACTGAATTGCTTCGGATTGAACTGCAAAGGGAGATGTCTTATATTACCATGTTTTTATTTACATGCCGTAAAGCACTGAGTTGCCCGCCATAGGTGATTGCTGATTAGAAATTTAGTGTTAAAACGAGCAGTTTGGACAGGTGACCTAAAAAGTGGACCGTGAGTGTTATTTCATCCTAGGACTGTTTTTATTCGTAAAGGTTTTTTCCAGGAGTTTTTAAGACCCCAGGAAGGAAGTTAGAGTGCGGGGAATAATCCAGCTACGCCTGGGAATATAATCTAGGGGATATTTATTTTCCTTGCTCTGGATTTTATGATTTATACAATTATACAGTTTTTATGTAGCATAACGGAGCGGTTGCTGTAGCCAAGAGTTTAACCAGAATACTCTCAGCTTTTCCTGCCTGTGTTAGTCTGATTTTTCTTAGACTAAAAACATAGCTATTAAAAACCTTGGAACCATTATGATGTGGTTATTCCCAGTCCAATTAACTTATGTTTTTTTTTATTGTTTTTTTTTTTTTTTTTTTTTTTTTTTTTTTTTTTATTTTTTTTTTTTTTGTTTAGGTTTTATTATATTTTTTATGTATTTTTTTTTTTTTGTTTTTTTTTTTTTTTTGTTTTTTTTTTTTTTTTTTTTTATTATTTTTTTGTTTTTATTTTTTTTTTTTTTGATTTTATTTTTTTTTTTTTTTTTTTTCTTTTTTTTTTTTTTTTTAAATTTTTTGTTATTTTTTTATTTTTTTTTTTTTTTCTTATTGTTTTTATTTTTTATTTGTTTGATTATTTTTTGTATTTTAATACACTTTTTTTTATTTTTTTTTGTTTTGTTTGTTATTTTGTGGTTTTTTTTTTTTTTTTTTTTTTTTCTAATTTTTTTATATTTTTTTTTTTTATTTTTTTTTTTTTTTTTTTTGATTTTTTTTTTTTTTTTGTTTTTTTTATTTTTATTTTTTATAGTGGTTTTTTATTTGTTGATTTTTTCTTTTAATGTTTTTTTGTTTTTTATTTTTTTTTTGTTATTTTTTTTTTCTATTGTTTTTTTTTTTTTTTTTTTTTTAATTTTATATGTTGTATCTCTTTTTTTTTTTTTTTTTTTTTTTTTTTTATTATAGTTTTTTATTAATTTTTTTATTTTTTATGTCTACATCCTATATGGAGTAAAAATATTAGATCACTTTGCAAGTTTGCCTGCTGGACCACAGTTTCATGATGGTTGCAAGAAACTTATGCCCCTGGAAATTCATAACCGATGTGAACACAACATAATGTTATTCAGGATCCAGGGCTCGACTGGGCGCTGCCGGGGATCGGTGAATCCCCCGGTGGGCCCCCCCGAGCCCCTGTGTGAGGCCCCCGAGGCAAGTGCCCATCGGCTCCCCGGGGCCTGGCCCGACGCATCCGGGGGTCCACTGGAACCCACCGGGCCCTGCGTCCCCCCCCGAAGCCGCCCAGAGACTGCCCAGAAGGTGGGACTAATGTCCCCCTAACTCCCGGCTGCGTGTGTCCAGCGGAGCACAGCGCCAACTAGTGCGCTGCGCTCCGCTGAACTCACCTGCAGGGTGCCTAAGGACCTAGGCACACTCTAGGGCACTAAGGCGCGGAGGCTCGGAGTCGGCCGGAGTGGGAGCCAGGTAACGTGGCTGTTTGATTTTTTTTATTTTTTTTAAACTACCTACTGTGGGGGCCCAGGCTTACCTATAGCGGGGCCCTGACCTACTAAGGGGGACCTGACTACATGGGGGCCGCTGGCCCTACCCTATAGGGGAGGCCCTGGCCTACCTAATAGGGGGCCCCTGACTACTAGGGGGCCCTTGGACTACATTGGGGGGCCTGGCCAACCTATAAGGGGTGGCCCCTGGCTACATGTGGGACCCTGGCTACCTATAGTTGGGGCCCAGGACTACTAGGGGGGCCCTGGCTAACTAAAAGGGGGGCCCAGAAACAACAAGCGGGGCCCTGGCTATCGAAATGGAGGGCCCTGACTACCTACATGGGTTGCCCCTGGCTACAAGGGGGGCCCCTGGCATACCTTATAGGAGGAGTCCCTGACTACAAGGGGGGCCCTGGCTACCTTTAACAGGGATGCCTGCAATCTAAGGGGCCCTGACTACAAGTGGGCCCCTGGCCCTACCTACAGGGGGCCCTTGCTACCTTACAGGGGGCCCATGCTACCTACAGTGGGGGCCCCTGGCAAATTGAAGGGGGCGCCCTGACTACTATGGGGGGGTCCCCTGGCTACCTACAAGGTGGCCCAGGACTACTAGGTGGGCCGCATGCAATCTAAGTGGGCCCACCTGGACCCTTAACCTTACAGGGGGGCTTTCTTGCTACCCTACAGGGGGGCCCTGGCTACCTATTGAGGGTCCCTGGCTACCTACAGGGTGGCCCCCAGGCAATCTAAGGGGGGGGCCCCCGAACAACAAGGGTGTGGCCCTGCCTAACCTACATGGGGCCCCCTGAGCTACAAAGGAGGGCCCTGACTACCAAGGGGGCCCCTGGCCTACCTACAGGATCCCTTGACTACAAGTGGGGGTGGGGGGCCAAGACAACAAGGGGGCCCTGCCTCCCTTAACTAAGGGGGCCCCTGGACTTACAAGAGGGGCCCAGCCTACCTAATAGGGGGCCCCCTAATTCCTACAAAGTGGGGCCCTGACTACAATGGGGCCCTTGGCTAACCTACATTGTGGGCGGGCGCCTGGCTAAAAGGCGGCCCCCGGCCTACAAAGAGGCCCTGACCTACCTACAGGGGGCCCCTGGCTCAAACCTACATGGGGAGGCCCTGGCTACCTTATATTGGGGGCCTGGCTACACAAGGGGGCCCTACCAAACAAGGGGGGCACCTGGCTACCTACAAAATGGGTGGCCTGGCTACAAGGGGGGTGCCAGGCTAACCTACAAGGGGGTCCCCCTCGGCCTACAAAAAAGGTGGGCCCCTTGGCTACCTATAGGGGAGCCCCTGACTAAACATACACACAGGGCGGGGCCCTGGCTACCCTTCACAGGGAAGCCCTGGCAATCTAAGGGGGCCCCCTGACCTGACGAAAGGGGCCCAGGTTGCGACCTAACAAGGGCCCTGCATACCACAGGGGGCCCGTTGGCTACTACAGGGGGCCCTGCAATTGAAGGGGGGGGCCCGACTCTAACTAGGGGGGTAGGGGGGGATCTGGCTACCAACAGGGGGCCCTGACTACATAGTGGCGGGGCCCTGGCAGGGTGCAACGAGGGGGCGGGGCTCCCCTCGAACCCTACCTACCTGGGGGGGCGTCATATATGCTACCTCAGAGGGGGCCCTTGCTACCTATAGGGGGGCCCTCTGGCTACCTATCAGTGTGGCCCCTGAAATCCTAAGTGGGGTGCACAACAAACAAGGGGGTGGGCCCTGGCTACCTACACACAGGGGGCAAGGCCTGACTAACAAAGAAGGCCCCTCTCGACTACACAGGGGGGTCCGGCTGTCGTAACCTACAGAGGACACCCTGACTACAGGAGGGGGGCCCATGAGCTAAAACAAGGGGGCCCTGCTACCTACAGGGGATCCCCCTGACTGAACAAGAGGGCCCCTCAGCTCTACCTATAGGGGGGCCCCTGTTCTACAAAGGGGGCCTGGAACCTGAATACAAATGGGGCCAGCATGGCTACCTTAACATTGGGGGCCCTGGGCTACAAGGGCGGCCCCTGGCGGTACACAATGATGTGGCCGCTGACTACAGCTACACTGGGGGCCCCTGCGACAACCTCATGGGGTGACCCCTGCTACCCTACATGGTGGCCCCCTGGCAGTACAAAGGGGGCCCTGACGTACAAGGGGACGCCCTGGCTACCATTACATGGGGGCGCCTGGACCCAGGCTAAAAGGGGGGCCCTAGGCTGACCCTCAAGGGGGCCCACTGGGCAAGGCTACCTACATGGGGGCCCCCCCCAGGCCCCTTACAATGGGGGCCCTGGCCTACCCAAAATAGGAGGCCTGAACTCAAAGGGGGGGCCCTGGCTACCTTCAGGTATGCCCTTGGCAATCTAAGGGGGCCTGACTACAAGGGGGGCCCCTGGCTATCCCTACAGGGGGCCCTGAACACAAAGGGGGCCCTACTACAAGGGGGCCCTGGGATCTACCTACAGGTGGCCCTGACTACTTAACGGGGTGCCCCCCTGTCTAACAAAAGGGGGCCCTGACCTTAACTAAAGGGGGGGCCTTGGCTACCTAAAAATTAAGGGTGTCTCTCTGACTACCTACACAGTAGCTAAAAGGTGGCCCTCGACTTCCTGCACACTACCGAAAGGAGAACCCCTAACTGTATAAGTAACCTAAAGGAGGCCCCTAAACCTTTACCATGTAAAAATATACAAACCTAAAGAGACCCCCCCTAACTGTAATAGTAACCTAAAGGAAGCCCCACTAACTGCCTGTAATAGCCCTAAATGAGACCCCTAAACTGCCCAGTATACTACCATAAGGAGGCCCAAGGTGCCTGTATACTACCTAAAGGGGTCCCTAACTGCTTGCAGCCTAATAAAAGGGACCTTAAACTACCTACAGCTTAACTAACTGGGGAAACCCACCTACCTTACAGTCCCCTAACTATTTGGATCACACCAACACCTACCTACAGGCCTACATACTTGGGGTCCCACAACCTGAACTGTAAGACCCTAATCTACTTGCCTAACTGAGGCCTGCTTATCTACCTGGGGGCAAATTGGACCTAGCCCACGCTGTGGCTAGGTACCCAGCCAGCCCTACCTGGCTAGCCTACAACTTACCAGCAGAGTCTTATCTACCTAAATGGGCCACTATCTAGTCTTTATCCTAGGGGGCCTCTCCTACCCCTCCAACCGCTTAGGATAACTAGCGCTTAAGTTATGCTTGTACCTGCTTCTCCCACCCACTGGTTATTTTACAGAGGTGGGAAATAGTAAAAGAGTGCTTGAAAATTGATGGATTCTAGGAATATTGATGTGAAATTTTCTGCAGGATCTGAGATTGTAGCCGGGACAAGTTCCAATCATGGCGGTGTGGAAACCGGAATGCCAGAAAAAAGTGGACAATAAGAACGACTCATGAGAAATAGAATACTCATTCAGATGTCACGCGGTGAGGTCCCCTGAATTTCGAGGGTATTATTTTTTTGTATATTGGTATTACTTTGTGGATGGTACCTGACACTTGGTGTTCATACTAAATGTGGTCTCTATAATGCGCTGATATGTTGTATATTATACCTTGAGCTGGTAGTCCCCTGAACCTCTATATGTACCCTCTATAAGGTTGGGATGTTTTATGATAAGTTAATACATTGAGCTGGTGACCTCCCCCCGTGACCTCTATGTGTTGCTCTTTAATGGCAATGATTTTGTAGGTTTTATTTAATCATGACTGGTGTCTGACGCTCTTATGTGGTGTCCCTCTATATGGCGGTGTCTTGTAGCTTATGCATAGAGGCTAGTGCGTCCTGAGACCACCTCTAATGTGGCACTCCTATAAGCCGAGTCTAAGCTCTTTTACGCGTAGCGTTAGATACCTGAGGCTGGTGATCTGACCTCTATATTTGGTCTCCTATAATGGTGGTGTGGTTTTGTAGGTTTATAACCTGAGGCTGGTGTTTTTGGACCCTAAAGATGGTCTCTAATGGTGATTGTTGTAGGTTTTTCCCTATACACTGGAAGAAAGGTGGGAATGTGGAGATTCTGATGTTTTTTGTAGGTTTATATCCGGCGCGTGTATAGTTAAAGCAGGCATACAACCTACTTGTCCCATGAAATTGTAAGAGTGAGTTGAAAACCTGACCCTAGTGAATAGTAAGTTACACTTTTTACTTTCCTTGCCCAGAGTTTATTTTTAGAGTTGCGTGACCAAGGAAACATGGAGGGGATATGCTTATGTGGACTATTTGAAGGGGGAATATAGTATATGTGTGGAGGGGGAATATGGATGGAAAGGCTAACTTTATTTGCCCTAGTGGGTCTATGAATAGTCTTAGACTGACAAGTGTTTTAGACTACATTGTACTAACACAAAAACAGTTCTGTAATTTGCACACGTGTCATTAAGTGGTAAAATGTGCGCATATTATGTCGCGAGAGGTCGTAATATTCTTTCATGTACGATAGGGTAGGCCCCCCGAAATCAACCTCACCTGGTGAGCCCCCCAGACCCCCCCAGTCCGAACACTGGGCACTGTATTAACAGAGAGAGCAAATTTCATCCAGGATTCTTACTATACACAAACAAATGTCCCAAAGAGGATTATCACATCATGACACTGTGCAGATGTCTCAGAGAGCTGGGTCCCAGTTCCCTGTCCAGGTACATGAGTTACATCGGGATTACATTTTAGTTTTTTATATAAAAAAAGACAATAGTTCCATCCAAGTTCAAACCAAGGCAGGATGTTAGAGCCCGAGTAAAATACAAAGTTCTCCGTCCAGGGACAGATGTACATTGAGTCCCCCCGTTGATGGCAGGGCCAGGGACACACGGGTAAGGCCACGGTACGCGAGCCGCCTAGAGGCGCTACCGAGATACACCAATCCCTAAGGGTTTGTCGGGACCTCATGTGGTCCTATATGGTGGTGTTGTAGGTTTACCGAGCTGGGTTGCCCACTATGTGGTCTCTATATGGTGGTGTTGTAGGTTATATGGGCGTTAGTATAGTGGCAGGAAAAATGGTCCCTGTTTTGTAAGGGGTGAGGGAACACCTGCCCCTTTTTGATAAGGAGTTACATTTCTTTCTTGCGGTGTTTATTTTAAAAGGGTGGGGGAGGTGGGGGACCAAGGGAAAGTGGGGGGATATTGTATGTGGGTGGGGGGGATATTTTTATGGGGGTTGGGGGGGATATTGTATGTGGGTGGAGAGGGATATTGTATGTGGGTGAGGGGGGTAAATTGTATGTGGGTGGAGGGGGATATTGTATGTGGGTGGAGGGGGATATTGTATGGGGGTGGGGGGGGATATTGTATGGGGGTTGGGGGGGGTTTTTGTTTTTTGGGTGGAGGGGGATATTGTATGTGGGTGGAGGGGGATATTGTATGGGGTGGAGGGGGTTTTGGAGGGAGCTACTTGCCCTGGGGTCTATGATTTGTTGGGACGGGGAACATATGTGTGACTTTCTTCCCTATTTTATACAAAAATAAAAATTTCTGTTTTGCAATTTGTTTTTAGTGGTAAAATGGGCGCTTTTATGCCCGAGGGGCCCGGTAATTTTTTTTCTTTTACAGTATGGGGGGCCCCCCCAAGATCAACTCCCCTGTGGGCCCCCAGCCCCCCCAGTCCGAAAATGCTTGTCACCCAATATTTTGGTAGATACTTTCCAAAGCCGGGTTGAAATGTCAGGGGGAGGGGGGTGGGGGGGGGGGGGTACATCCCCAGGCAATTGTTTGTATACACCTTTGATATGCCTTTAAAAAAATAAGACAAACTGTAAATGGAAATGTTTTTTGCCTACAATAGAAAAAGGGAAATTTTTAAAAAAAATTTTTTTTCCCAAGTTTTTTTCCCGTCAAGACAAAAAAAATGTACCTTTTAAAAACATAGGGTTAAAAAAACTAGAGATGTAGAAAAATCTGCAAACGTTTTTGGACTTTAAAAAAACATACCTTTTAAAAATGGAAAATTAAAAAAAGTGAGGGTGTTTGAGGCTTTACATGAGTTTTACCCAAAAATGGAAAATTTAAAATTTTAAATGGTTTATTTTTCCTAAGATATACTGTATTAGGGCCATTGAACATGGCGGTATTACAGGTCTGTGTAGGTCGGATCTTTTGTATGGTGCTTATAGGATTCTTTGGGTATGTACTGACCCTGTGTGTGCCTTTCAGAAGTTTATTGATATGTGACTTCTGTGGTTTAAACCAAAAATATAAAAAAATTTTGATTTTTCTCCAATATATGCGCCCCATTGGGCGGGCAAGTATTTAAAAAGGGCTGTGCAGTTGTCTTTGGTTTTTGTGAGCCAGAAAACTGTTATAACCTGGGCCCAACAAAATTTTTGAATTTGTCGTACCCAAAAATTGGTTTTAGCCCGCACTAGACCCCAAAAAACTTTTTAATTTTATCAAAGTTTGGGGTGGAAATGCCCTACAAATCCCCTAACCCGGCCCAAAATTTGGCGTATAAAACTCTTAAAACGTCCAAAAAAAGTTTGGTGCATGACACTCTTTCATGCATACTGTTGCATTCTATAATCCTCTATATCAATTTAGAATCTGTCGTGTTTGGGGCCAAAGGGTTTTATACCCTTCGCCCTTATGATGAAACCCGCCCAAATTTTTCCCATGTGTTTAATTTTCATGCAAATATATATTTAACATAACATAATTTTTGGGGATTAGCACTGGTTTTCTTGCAGTGCTGCCCCTCTTTTGTTCCAAAAATTTTTGAAGGACAACTTCTCCATGGAGTTTGTATGTTCTCCAAGTGCTCTTGTTTCCCCCACACTCCAGAAACAAAACAATAAAGGGTTTAAACCCAAAACTAGAATGTCAGTCCCTCTGGGAACAGGGATGGTATGAATGATGATAATATCTGTGGAATATAATAGCGCTATGAAAATAAATATAAATGATTACATTAACCCATAAGTGTCAAACAATATGGTGCCCAAAAAGAATGCCATACTTGACCCACATAACATTTCCATGTAGTTGCCTAAATCAAAATGCCAAATAACACTACCATCACCATACAGTACAACATCATGCCTAAGTAAATCCCAGACTACAGTGCTCACATGATGCCAACAGTCACCAAAGAATAGCTCCATGCATAAATAATACAATAACATTGTCTAATAAATACCGCTCTCAATGTTGTTAGCTTGGGGTCCAAACCATCTCCAACACTTCCATAGAGATCCACTGGGCTTCAATACATGGTGCACAGATGTTAAAAATCTGAAACCAAATGTTGGTGGAAGGTTCAACCTTTTCTAACATTGTATTGTGTTTTTTACACATTTATTAGAACAGTAAGATGTCTCCCATGGAAAGCTTTATTGCTGTAAAATGAGGTTATGTTCAGTTAAGTGCACTCGTAGATTCATAGGCTGCAGCAATTATGCTACTAAAAATCTCTGGCGTAGTGTTTTATACAGGTGGGCCCCACACTCAAAGCGTCAAAACCTATACAAGGTAGCATACACCAGATTACATGCGATGGAAGTGGGTGAGGAATATTGAGATGGGTGATGTTAAGTAAGAAGGTGGCTGTTTCTGAAGATAAACCCTCTACCCAAACAATGTATATTAAGCCACCTTCTATTCTACATTCCCCTTATTGGTTTACCTGCATATGTAAATGGTGAAAAATAACGGGCTTCATATGTCTCACAGCTCATAAAACCTTGATAGTCTTATCAGGGTCAAACAATCAGTCTTGGAAATTTAACAAGGAAAAGAAGAAGATAAGTTGTAAGCAAAGCCCTGCCACTGTTATTACTCTAAAATGGATGAAGAATGTCCCTGTATGTAGTAAAATACAGACATCATTATTAATGTACCAGCGAGAATTGTCTGTATATTGTCTATCTATCTATCTATCTATCTATCTATCTATCTATCTATCTTCTATCTATCTATCTATCTATCTATCTATCTATCTATCTATCATTGTATAACACACCGTCCCCAAATGTCTTATGTGTCAAAGGGGCTTTTGGGCCTCATCAGGATGCAAGGCCCCATAGCAGCTGCTACCACTACACCTCCTATAGCTACGCCCCTGCTTGCAAGCTGTCCTCATCTTTTCAGTTAGCCATTGGACGGAATGAAGTATTTTAGCCCCTCAATTTTTTTCTGTCACTCTTATTTTCTTCACTAAGTTGTTCCATGTATCTGTTTTACTGTTATGGACGATAATTCCAGCTTCTCCTCACTTGTATAAGTATAAAAATTAACCAGAGCATCTTCTCCCATAGACTTTAATGGGGTTCAAAGTTTGAGTTCCAATAGAACTTTGAACCAAACTCACAAAAGTTCAAGGTTCTAATCGAACTAGAACTTCTTACTGTTCCCTCAACACTAGTCACAGGGCCTCTTTAAATCAGCTTCCTATTATTGGGTTGCATATAAATGTCTGAGCTAATGCATTTCATGGCTATCAATTGCTGATGGATTGTTAGAGGGATGTAGGGGGTGCTTAGTGATGTGTAATTGGGTAACAAAGGGCCCATATACTGTTCCTGCAAAGGGGCCTCTACTGCCCGAGTCTGAACCCTGATAATAAACCATGCATAATGCAATAACATGTCAAAAGCAACTCTGTAGATGTAATAAACAATAAAAAAAATCCTACAATGGAAAGTGAATAATCCATCCAAATATTCTTTATACTTTATAAATCATACATTATGAGCACTGGTTACATAGAATATGCAGGAGGGATTCTGTCATATGCAGCATCTATATTAGAACATAATATTCGTATAATAAATAACAGTGTTTGTAACATTATATGAGACAAGAATAAATCAGGCACATATGTCACAATTGTGTCTCTGCCGTATATTGTTCTGGGAGGTAAGAATGCAACGTAGGTATAATTTGGTTTGGAAAACAAAAATAAAGAAATAAATCAACCCTTTAGCTGTAGTGTTCATATGTTACTGTAATGGGATCCGAGAAGAGCGCTGTAAATAACAGAGCTCACATTCACTCCCCAGCACTGATGAGTATGCAAAAATCCCTCTGCATTTCTGTAACATCATTGTATATCACAGAAATACCTTCTCCATGTGGTCAATAAAATATTGTGTAATGTGCGATGGAGGCTGGGGGCTGAGGACGAATCAGCAAATGATGAATACTGAGTAAGAGCAAGATAATTTATGCCAGTGTTTGAGCATCAGATGCAGATGAAATGTTATGCACTGTAGGCGCCACTTCGTACGGAAGAAAACGACCAGAGCAACAGACGTCTTTAAAAATGAAAAATTTGTTTGACATGTTTCCAGACCGTAGGTCCTGCTCCATCTTCGGGTAAAAATTTTAAGGCAAGTCACATTTATTCCTCCAGAGTACTATGGGAGACATGTAGGAATCCTGGCGCTGACAGGACCATCTTAATAGGCTATAAGGCAGTGTATAAAGTACCAGAAAGTATGAAGCGGTTCTTCTGCCAGGATCATAGATACAGGTCAGGTGTAATTGCCCAAAAAAAAAAAACCACAAGTCTGGTCAGCAGCACCTTTTATCCCTGGTCGGCTGTTCTTCTGCAGTCACACATACAGGGCCATTGTATTGCCAATAGCAGGCACAAGCTGGCTCAGCACCATCTTTACCCTGGTCTGGCTGTTCTTCTGCAGGTCCACATACAGGCGAGTGTAGAGCCAACCCACAAGTCTGGCCTCAGGCCAACCTTTTACCCTGTCTGTTTTTCTGCAGTCATAGATACAGGGCAGTGTAGAACCAATACCACAAGTCCTGGCTCGACACCACCCTTACCCTGGTTCTGGCTGCGTTCTTCTAGCAGGTCATACATACAGGGCAGTGTAGAGCCATACGACAAGTCTCGGCTCAGGCACCAACCTTTACCCTGGTCGGCTGTTCTTCTGCAGGTCCTACATAGAGGGCAGTGTAGTGCCAATAATGACAAGTCTGGCTCAGGCACCACCTTTACCCTGGTCTGTCCCCTGTTACCGTCTGCAGGTCAACATACAGCGGAAGTTTTAGATGGTCCAATACCACAAGTCTGGCTCAGGCTCCACCTTTACCCTGGCCTGGCTGAGTTCCTTCTGCAGGTGCATACATACAGGGCAGTGTAGAGGCCAAGTACCACAATAGCTCAGGCTCAGGCACCACCCTTTTACCCAGTGACTGGCCTGTTCTTTCTGCAGAGTCATACATACAGGGTAGTTTAGATGCAATACCACAAGTCTGGCTCAGGCAACCACCTCTTAACCCTGGTCAGGCTTTTCTTCTGCAGGTCATCCAAACATGCGCAGTATAGAAGCCAATACCATATAATATAAGTTCCCCTGGCTCAGGCACCACCTTTAACCTGGTCTGGCTGTTCACTCTGCAGGTCATACATACATGGGCAGTGTAGAGCTAATACAACAAGTCTGGCTCAGGCACCACCGTCTGGCTGTTTCTTCGTGCAGGTCATACTACAGACGCAGTGAGTCAGCAATACCACAATCTGGCTCAGGCACCACCTTCTTACCCTGGTCAGGCTGTTTCGTCTGCAGGTCATAACAGCACAGGGCAGTGTAGAAGACAATAATGACAAGCTGCTGGCTCAGGCACCACCTTACCTTTTCCTGCTGGTCATCTGCATGGTCATAGCATACAGGGCAGTGTAGAGCCCAATACCACAAGACTGGCTCAGGCACCACCTTACCCCTGGTCCTGTGCTGTTTCTTCTCTGCAGGTCATACCTACAGGGCAGTGTGAGCCAATACCACAAGTCTGGCTCATGCACCAACTTAACCCTGGCTGCTGTTCTCGCAGGTCATACAAACAGGCATTGTAGAGCCAATACCACAAGTCTGGCTCAGGCACACCTGTTACCCTGGGTCTGGCGTTCTTCTGCAAGGTCCATACATACAGTGCATTGGTAGAGTCAAATAACTCACATGTCTGGCTCAGGCACACCCTAACCCTGGTCTGGCTGTTTTCTTCTGCAGCCATACATACAGGCTCAGTATAGCAGCCAATGACAAAGTCGGGCTCAGGCACCACCTTACCTGGTCTGGTTGTTCTTCTGCAGGTCATACTACAAGGCAGTGTAGATGCTAATACCACCAGTCTGGCCAATGCACCACCTTACCCTTGGTCTTGGCTGTTCTTTTGCCGGGCATACATACAGGGCAGTGTGAGTGCCCAATACCACAAGTCTGGCTCAGGCACCAACGTTGTACCCAGGTCCTGGCTGTTCTTCTGCAGTCATACATACAGGGCAGTGTAGAGCCAATACCACAAGTCCTGGCTCAGCACCACCTTTACCCGGTCTGTTCTTCTGCGGGTCTACATACATTGCGCATTAAAGAAGCCAATACCACGTCTGGCTCAGGCACCACCTATTTACCCTGTCAGGAGCTGTTCGTCTTCAGGTCCATACATACAGGTATTTAGAGCCAAATACCACAAGTCTGGCTCAAGGACACCACGCTTACCCTCGTCTGGCTGGGTATCTTCTTCAGGTCATAACATCAGGCCGCAGTTAATAAGCCATACCACAAGTCTGGGCTCAGAAGCACCACCTTAACCTGGTCTGGCTGTTCTTCTGCAGGTCATACATACAGGGCAGTTGGTGGGTGTAGAGCTAATACAACAAGTCTGGCCAGGCTCACCGTCTGGCTGTGCAGACTTCTGCAGTCATACGACAGACGCAGTGTACGAGCCAATACCACAAGTCCTGGCTCAGGCAGACCACCTTTACCCGCTCTGGCTAGTTCTTCTTGCAGGTCATACAGACAGGGCAGTGTAGAGACAACATACAAGTCTGGCTCACAGGCACCACCTTTACCCATTTCTGTGCTGTTCTTCTGCAGGTCATACATACAGACATTGTAGAGCCGTTCTGTAATGACCACCAGTCTGGCTCAGGCACCACCTTTACCCTTGTCTGGCTGGTTTCTTCTGCTGGTCATACATAACAGGGCAGTTGTAGAGCCAATAGACACAGAGTCTGGCTCAGGCACACCTTTACCCTGGTCTGGCTGCTTCTGCATGGTCATACATACAGGGCAGTGTGAGCCAAACACAAGTCTGGCTCAGGCACCACCTTTACCTGGTCTGGCTGTTCGTTCTGCAGGTCCATAATACAGGGCATGTGAGAGCCAATACACATGTCTGTGCTCAGGCATCACCTTTACCCTGTCTGGCATGTTCTTCTGCGGCGTCCATACATACAGGCGCCAGTATATATCCAATGACACAAGTCGGCTCAGGCACCACCTTTACCTGGTCTTGTTTTCTTCTGCAGGTCATACATACAGGGCAGTGTAGAGCAAATACCACAAGTCTTGGCTCAGGCACCACCTTTACCTGGTCCTGCTGTTCTTTTGCCGGGTGTCAAAATTTTAACATACAGGGCAGTGTAGTGCCAAACCACAAGTCTGGCCAGGCACCATTTTAACCTGGTCTGGCCTGTTCTTCTGCAGGTCATACATACAGGCAGTGTAGAGCAATACCCAAGTCTGGCTCAGTGCACCACCTTTTACCCTGGTCTTTTCTTCTCGGGCCATACATACATGGCGCAGATAGAGACCAATACCACAAGTCTGGCTCAGGGCACCACCTTTACCCTGTGTCAGGCTGTTCTTCTGCAGGTCATACATACAGGTAGTTTAGAGCCAATACCACAAGTCCTGGCTAACAGGCACCACTTACCCTCGTCTTGTGCTGTTCTTCTCAGGTCATACATACAGGGCAGTAACAGAGCCATACCACAAGTCTGGCTCAGGCCCGAACCTTTTACCCTGGTCTGGCTGTTCTCTGCAGGTCATTACATACAGGGCAATGTAGACTAATACAGACAATTCTTGGCCAGGCAGCCACCATTTACCCTGGTCTGGCTGTTCTTCTGCAGGTCATACATACAGACCAGTGTAGAAGTCAAGTACCACAAAGTCTGGCACAGGCACCACCTGTTCCCTGGTCTGGCTAGTTGCTTCTGCAGGTCATATATACAGGGCAGCATGGTGGAGCCAATACGACACAATCTGGCTCAGAGCACCACCTTAACCCTGGAGTCTGGCTGTTCATCTGCAGGTCATACATACAGGGCAGTGTATAGACAATACGAGCAAGTCTGTGCACAGGCACCACCTTACCCTGGTCTGGCTTGTTCTTCTGCAGAGTCATCACATACATTCAGTGTAGAGCCAATACCACAAGTCTAGGCTCAGGCACCACCTGTACCCTGGTCTGGCTGTTCTTCTGCAGGTCATCACATACAGGGTCAGTGTAGAGCCAATACCACAAGTCAGGCTCAGGCACCCACCTTATCCTTGGTCTGGCTGTTCTTCACAGGTCATACATACAGGGCAGTGTAGGAGCCAATACGCACAAGTCGGCTCAGCCCCACCTTACCTGGTCCTGGCTGATTCTTCTGCAGGTCATAATACTGGGGGCAGTGTAGAGCCAATACCACAAGTCTGGATCAGGCACCACCTTTTTATCCTTTGGTCTGGCTGTTCTTTTGCATGGTCTTACATACAGGGCAAGTGTAGAGCCTAATACCACAAGTCTGGCTCAGGCATCCACCTTTACCCTGGTCTGGCTGTTCACACTTTGCAGGTCATACAATACAGGGCAGTGTAGAGGCCAAACGACATGTTCTTCTCAAGCACCACTTTACCCTGGCGTCAGAAGCTGTTTTCTTCTGCAGGTCATACATACTGGGTCAGTGTAGTGCCAATATCACAAGTCTGGCTCAGGCCACGTTTTACCCGGTCTGGCTGTTTCTTCTGCATGTCATACATACATGGCAGTGTAGGCAATTCTCCACAGTCTGGCTCCAAGGCACCACCTTTACCTGGTCTGGCTGTTCTTCAGCAGGCATACATACAAGGCAGTGAGAGCCAATACCACAACTTCTGTGGCTCATGCAGGCACCTTTAACCCTGGTCTGGCTGTTCTTCTGCAGGTCATACAAACAAAGGCAGTGTAGAGCCAATACCACAAGTCTGGCTTCAAAGGCACCACTTACCCTGGTCCTGGCCTGTTCTTCTGCAGAGTCATACAACACAACAGGAGCAGTGTACAGCCAATACACAGTCTGGCTCAGGCACCACCTTTACCCAGGTCCTGGCTGTATCTAACAGTTCTGCGCCTATATTTTGGGGTGCGTCAAAGAATCATAAATGTGTCTACTTCTCTATTAATTGATGCGACACGTCCCTAGAACCCCCTAAACTTTGGCGCAATTAAAAAGTGTCATTTAGGCGCATTACCAAGGACTTTTCGCGCCAAAGTCGGAAGATGCGCCTGCACATACATTCTTATATCGCGCTCAAAGTGAGACACGAGGAGAACTGCCAGCCCGTTCATACTTGTCACCCTATGTGTTTTCTATTTAGTGTTATGTGAAAAAGTCATGCCTGATCCTCAAACCCTGCACAAAGCAAACACTAAGGAAGGCATGCATGATCGGGTTTTTCACCCTTTTCTGGCTGCATCACAAATGCGCCCAAGTAGACCGGCTACGTATGTCTAATAATGACCTAATGTGTATGTGGTTCAAGGCGCATTGACATCTCTTAAGACTCAACACTTTCTAAGGCACCTAACATGAGGGGGCTTTCGAGGGCATTGAAACCACACTCACAATTTTTAGACCTTAGTGAATGGGGTTTGGCAAAACACCCATTACTGCTGGGGACAGGCAACAATTTAAATGGACCCTGAACCTGGAGCAGAAGGGGAGCTAGATTTGCTGTTAGGGGAAAAAAAAATGTCCAATATTTCTCAACTTACACCAGTACAATAATAAAATGTGATTTCTGATAATTATCAAACAATATAAAATTAAATTATTAAAATTTAATATAAAATGTTAAATAAAATTAATATAAAAATATTATAATATAATATGTACTCTAATATCCCAAAAATATAAAAAAAAATCCTAAAAAAATGTATTTAAATTTTAATAGAACAAAAACAAATTTTTAAAAAATAACCCAAAATGATGATGTTGTCAGAATTTTTTAATTTTTTTACTACATAAATTGAAATTTTTTTTTTTGCTGCTCTCACTCTTTATTTTACAACAGCAAAACCAGCACACACATTCTTGCTGTACCCCGTGGTCCACCAACAAAATCCCATTGGGGGACATGTAGGGGAAAGGGAAGGGGTTTCGAAGTAATTGTCAATCTCATTTTCAGTGTATAATGCCCCGATGTAAAAGGGTTTTTGGGGATTATAAATGGAGCTAAATTCGACCCCTCCGTGGTTTTGGCACATTACGGAATTTAGGGCATTAGTATTGTGTTTAACATTAAAAGGCTTTAAAAATGGCGGAAAAAAAAGAAAAGTCATTAAATAGCATGCAGGGAAAAGAAACTTTGGACGATCTTGCTTGGGGGACCACAGGTCCCACAAAAACCCGTGCTGTGCTTTCCTTGCATATGAAATAAAGGTTGAAAGCAGCAAAAATAAATTTCAAACTTAATGTAGTTAAAATTTAAAATTGTAACAGAGCAACATCAGTGGGTTATTTATTGAAACTAGGTTTAAAGTTTTAGATTATATTACATTTAAATACATTTTATAGGAGATATTTATATATTTTTGGGATATTATATATATATTTTTTTCTTTTTCAAACACAGCTTTATTTGACACGAAAGTGTACCAACAAACAAAATTACTCATAGTTATATGTTCAAACATAGCATAAGCATACTATTAATCAGCTTAATATATAACACTTTCAACGGGAGGGGAAGGAGAGGGAGGGGGACTCAGGAAATGGGGAGGGAGGAAGGAGAAAGTGCTAAGGAACAATGTGACAGAGGGCAGTAAGTAATAGTCATAAGAACAACAACATGAATGACAAAATCATCGCGTAGAGCCCTACTATCATACATCAGTTCTTCACTTTTGTAACAGGTACAAGTATATAGATTAAGACCAACAAACAAGCAAATAACAAGAAAAATTGTTCAATTTTGTATACGTTTGGACTCATATCACTGCAAAATTATAATCCCTGTTAAAACATAACTTTTACTAAATTGTCTAAAATTGTACTTACTGAACCCCTATATTCTACCACAACACACCTAAATGATACAGCATACTAAATATCATCCATCAGTGGAGTAATCGCCCTGATAAAGGGCGGCTCCGCTTTAATGACAGATAATATCACTGTATACGTGTATTACAATTCTTTAATCACAGCTATCCCAACGCGTTTCCCCCATACAATTTTGGGTTCATCAGGGGATTCAAAAAAACTCCTCTCGCTGTGGAATAAGAATACGCTATATACAACGCATATACAATCTATCTATGACGGATATATCACCTCTATGGGTGAGATAGAAAAAGTGATACTTAGCTTAGAAGCTGCCAGGTATAAAGTGATAATCCTCGCAGCCCCTTTGGTATGCTGGCACCCAGGATAGAAGGGATACAGAATGATTCATTTCTGCCTCCCTTAAATACCTTATTTGGCCCTTTAGATGTATAACAATAAATCCCCTAGCATTTCAGTATTGATGTATATTGTTTTATACTTATTGCCGGGTTCTACTTAACATGTGCGCATATCCCCCTGCCTTTACTCAGTTTGGCGTTCCGGAAGTTGTACTGCGCATGACCGGAAACTAGATAAAATGTCATTTCCGATTTGCTTCGGCGAAAGCAACACTATGCTACTACAAAAGCCCCATACTACCACGGCGCAGTCCGGCGTCCTAAAAAAGGTTCTGCGCATGTCCAGGGAAAAGGTGCCTGGCAAATGCGCATGATCAAAGTCCGGGCATAACTCTCAGCGCCGTACATATTACATTGCTCTCATGGAGAAAGACAACACTGGTCACTTCCGGCAAGCGCCACCGGAAACCAAACCACTTACAACCGGCAGCCGAATCAGTCTCCATACCAAGATAAAACCGCGCACTCGACTATCCGCACAGACCGCCAATTGCTGCTAAGCAGCCTCAAATCTCTTAAAATGGTCGTCTGTGTAACGGATGTCTAGAGGGTAATTAATTAGGGCCAAATAACTCGGCCGGACCCCACCCCACACACAACGCATGGGAACATAATTAATTGCTATTAGGACTCACAGGCCCCAACAGTCCCCACACCAAACAAAAAAAAAAGGGCAAGTCAATTAAAGCTACGATATTCTGAAGAGGAAGTGAAGGTCGTCCACTCCCACCACGTCTTGTGGTACTGCTCCAAAGACTGGGTCTAGTCCGCTCGAATCTCCTCCATCCTCTGCAAGTGGAAGATTTCTTTAAACCATTCTGCAATAGAGGGTGACTGAGTAGACCTCCACCTTCTAGTAATGAGAGCCTTAGCCGCTATTAATTAGAAGGTAATCAAGTTTCCCTTGAGAGCCCGGGTAGGTAAAGGCAGAATGAGAAGGAGGAGAGCCGAGGGATCGTCCTGGAGTTTAACACTTGTAATGACCTCAATAAGTTCCACAACCTTATACCAAAAGGGGCGGAGTTCCCCACATCCCCACCATATATGTGACATGGTACCAGGGGCCAATCCACACCGCCAGCAAGCAGGCAAGACCGTAGGATAGATAGCGTGCAAGAGCGTAGGCACTCTGTACCATCTCGTCAGTACCTTATAATTAAGCTCCTGAATCCTACAAGAGACAGAGGCTTTATGTGTCAGGACACAAGCTTTAGCCCAATCCTCTGCCTCGATGGTGCAACCTAGTTCCCGGTCCCAGCTGGACTGAAAGGTAGGCGATACCACCGTGGCAACCTCCATCATCATGTTATATATTGCTGATATCACATGTCTTGGCGGATGTTGTTGAGCGCAAAGCGCTTCAAACCCAGTCAGGGATCTGGTCAAATCCAATTTGCACTTGTTGACAGTAAAGAAGTGCCTGAGTTGCATATATTGCAGCCAGACGTTAGGTGACCTGGCCCGCAGGGGAACACACTCCTCATATTTTTTGAATGAGGAGGAGGAAATTAGGTCCTTGAAAGTGATTGGAGTCAGCCTCTGGGCATCTCTGCATAACAAACAAGATGCTGTCATGTTAAGAGCCAAATTACCCTTCAATGGAGTGAGGGGTCCAGTGGGAGCAAAAAGATGATAATGCCGGCCAAATAATTCAAAAGCAGTAGAAGTAACCTGCGCTATCCACGGGAGGCAGGAGGCGTCACACCTTAAAAGACGGGAATCAGTCCAGGGTATTGCAGATAAAGGTACACCACATATATCCTCCTCCATCTGCACCCAACTTTTAGATCTCCTATAATGGAACCAATCTATAACCCTAATTGCGATCGTGGCTATATAGTACATTTTAACGTCAGGAAGAGCCAAACCTCCCTTCTCCTTTGGCCTGATTAGAACATCCCTGGCAATTCTCGGGTTTTTATTCGACCATACAAACTTTTTGACACATTTGTTAAAGTCTCGGAAAAAGGAGTTTGGGATACGAAGTGGGATAGTCTGAAATAGATATAGAAGTCGGGGCAAAATATTAATTTTTACAATGTTAATTCTCCCTATCCAAGAAAAATCCTTTCTGTCCCATTTGGTAAGGTCTCCCTTAAGTGTCTGCAGTAGCCGGAGGAAGTTGAGTTCAAAAGCCCTTTCATTCTGGGAAGGGATCCTAACCCCTAGATACATAAAAGAATCTTTTGCCCACCTAAAAGGGAATTTTGATTCCAGAGTCCCAACCGTTTGAGCATCCATGGAGATGTTCATGGCTATGCTTTTGGAGTAATTCACTTTAAAGTTGCTAAGGGAGCTGAAATTCTCTAACACATCCATCAGTGCTGGGAGGGACAGGAGAGGCTGAGTGACATAAAGCAGGAGGTCATCGGCGAAAGCAGCACACTTATAATGCGACCCCCTGATCGAAAGCCCCTGAATGTCCTCCAAGGCCCTGATGGCCTGCAATAAATATTCCATTGCTATCACATAGAGCATTGGAGAAAGGGGGCAGCCTTGCCGAGTACCATTCTTAATTTGAAAGGGGGCAGAGAGCGAACCATTAACCCTAATTTGTGCTGTCGGGGAACTATATAAGGCGAAAATTATCTGCCTCATCAAGGGTCCGATTCCGACGCCCGACAGGGCAGACTCCAAAAACGTCCAGTCTACCCTGTCGAACGCCTTCTCAGCATCTAGGGACAATAGCGCTAAGGGAACCTGCGAAATCCGAGCGTGATGGATGATAGAGAAGGTTTTGAGGGTGTTGTCCCTGGGTTCACTAATGGGGATAAATCCCACCTGATCCAGATGAATGAGGTCAGGAAAGATATCAGACAGCCTGATCGCCAACATTTTGGCATACAGTTTCGTATCCGTATTGAGTAAAGATATGGGTCTATAGCTAGTACATAATTGCGGATCTTTGTCAGGCTTAGGGATCACTGTAAGCACAGCTTGCAGGAAAGATGGGGGAAAAGGCCAGGCTTGCGAGACTGAATTGAAGGAGTCCAATAAGGTACTCGTTAGATCGTCTCTGAGCATTTTGTAAAATTTAGCTGTGAACCCGTCTGGGCCCAGGCTTTTCCCCATAGGTAAACTAGCTATCGCTCGGTGTAATTCAGTTTCAGTGAAAGGGGATTCCAAGGATGCAAGTCTATCCGGTGGAACAGGTGTGGGGGCATATCGTTTTATGAAGTCCAGCAACAAGGCTGGATCCCTCTGAGGCCGAGGGATATTGTACAACTTAGAATAGAAGTTGCGAAAGCAGTGAAGTATATCAGGGGTTGTGTGAGTAATAGTTCCTGCATCATTTTTGATGGAAGGGATGTATAAAGACGCCCTCCTGTCCCTAAGAGCTCTCGCCAACAACCTGCCCGGTTTGTTGCTCCACATATAATAAGACCCAGCACAGATTTGTTTATATCTGGCCGATTTTTTATCCAATAGTTGCCGGATCTCATGTCTAGTGTGCAACACCTCGCGCAAGTCTGCCTCAGCCAGAGAGGACTTATGAGCACTCTCCAGTGATTCGAGCTTCGTAAGAAGAGATCGGAGCTTGGCAGCCGCCTCTCTTTTGAGCCTGGCACCGTGCTTAATGAGAATCCCACGCACAACGCATTTAAGGGACTCCCATTTGAGCTGATCCGAGGTATGATCCAAGTCATGATCCTTAATAAAATTTTTGATTGTTTGGGAAATGTCCATGAGACAAACAGAATCATTAAGGAGAGATTCGTTTAATCTCCAATTGAAAGTTTTCTTAGTCTGGCTCGGCAGGGAGATCTCGCAATGCACCGGCGCATGATCCGATAGCAAGATGCTACCGATACTCGCCCTCTCAACTTGGGACAGGAGGGTATGTTGAAGGAAAATGTAGTTTATACGGGAGTAGCTCCCATGCGGGCAGGAATAGAAAGAATAGTCCCGGACCGTTGGGTTCAGGAGGCAACATACATCACACAGTTGTAACTGATGTAGCAGTTTACGTAATTTATTAAATTTATTACAGGGCACAAAGGAATGCCCTGACGAGTATCTAGCTCTGGGTTGAGTGTAAGATTGAAGTCGCCACATAGCATAAGCCTGCCCTGCGCAAAAACTGTTAATTCATCCAGCACTGCAGTGAAAAATGCAAGTTGGCCACTATTTGGGGGCATACACATTAGCGATAGTGTACACTAAACCTCCAATCAAAAATTTGACAAAAATATAACACGCATTGTCATCTTTTTTAATATCTAAAATTTTAGCCGATAAGTTTTTATGAAACAATATGGCTACTCCCTTGGTCTTGTTTTTTGAGTTGCTACTATGGTACCATAACGGATAGTATTTATTTCTAAATGACTCCAGTTGACCAGAAAGAATATGCGTTTCCTGCAAACAGAGCACCTGAGTATTTTGCTTATGTATGGTGTAGAGGACCTGGTAACTTTTCTCGGGAACATTAAATCCCTTAACGTTAAGGGAAGAAACCTTAAGCGTCACCATAATAAAAGTTTTAACTCGCTATTTCCCGCAGGTGCAGGAGCGGGATCCCACCACAAGCTGAGCCCAATACTTCCAAAATAACACAAAAAATAAAGAACAGAAGAAACATGTAACAAAAACCAGCCTATGAGTTGGAAAATAGGCAGGCGTAACGTTCTAAATATAGCAGCTTTTCTTGCTGCACTAAACGAGCACATAGCGCTCGCTATATCTACCTATTGGGGGTAGTCAGAACCATCTAACACAGACGTGCAGAGGTCTGATGTAGCGTAAAGAAACAACCAGCAATACAGCCTCAGCGCAAACCATCGGGCCTAATAACCTCTATAAATAAAACTAGGCAGGTTTTACAACTGAGCCAGTAAAAAACTATCAAGAATATTCCGAGTCAAGATGAATCTAGAGAAAAGTGATTCAGAGCATAAAATAGACAGCTTTATACAAACGGCCGGAGAGAGGGGCTCTCCTAGCTAGAAAGAAACAACGGAAAACAACAGGAGAAGATCAGATATCCCAACTGCGAGTCGAGGTCTAGGTAAAGTCCAGAGATATGACCCCAAAAAATAGTGATGAGAACTTAGAAATATCAAAGCTCATTGGGAAGCATATGTGAGCATTCTTTTTGTGGCTGAATTCACCCTTTCAACTCTAGGAACTAACTTTTGGTTTTTCTGGAGACGACCTTTAGGGAACTCAGTAGCATAGGTTGGTCCAGGTCTACGGGTTCCGGCAGCCTCCTGGCCACCTACGGCAGTGGGAGTTAGGTGGTCCCAATCCGGCAAGGTCACGGTGGTAGTTTCAGGGCTGCAGTAAAACTTGGCAGATCAGCTGGAGATTGGAATGTGATGGTCCCTTCTTCCGTCCTCACATGCAGGGCAAAAGGGAAACCCCATCTATAGGTGATCCTTTGCGATTGAAGAGCCGCCAATAGGGGTTTAGTTGCTGCCCTTAAACGCAAAGTTCGGCGGGATAAGTCTGGAAAAAGTGCAAGCCTGGAACCTTCAATCATAACATTTGGAGCAATCCTCGCCTTTCTCATAATTTCTTCTTTTATTGCATAAAAATGAATCCGGCATATTACGTCCCTAGGCTTGGCCTCGTCCAGACTCGCAGGGCGCAGTGCCCTATGTGCCCTGTCTATTTCTATATGCGAGTTCTCATCCCTGCCCAGGAGCCCATTAAAGATTTTCGTAAGAGACTGCAAAAGGTCTTGAGTTTTCACAGATTCAGACAGCCCCCGCACCCTGACATTATTCCTTCGGTTCCTGTTCTCTAAATCATCTAAATGCCCCACAAATGCACGATGATCGGACTGTTGTTTCTCAAGTGCGCCCTGTAACTCCGACACTGTGGCCTGGACCGAAGCCTGGAAGGTCTCCAGATTCTGCACCCTATCCTGTATAGCTGATATGTCCTCTTTAACAGAATGCAGGTCATGCTGCCAAGCGGTTTTGAGATCCTGAGCCAGGACACATAAGTCATTTTTGGTTGGTATAAGTGATAAGAGAGCTTGCAACTCAGGATGACCCTGCAAGGTCTGGATGGCTTGATCTCTAGCAATAGGAGGGGGAAAGGCACCCGAGTCCCTGCTGGCATCTGGAATAGTAGGCAGGGCCGGCGTTAGCCTCTGCGATGGTAGTGTAGTGGGGTTCATGCCCAGAACTTGCCGTTCTGCGCTCAGCGGGCAGGGTTCAGGTGTAGGGGTGCCGCCTGCTGAAGCTGGGCAGGAGTTCCCAGTAAAATTCTCCAGGGGATCTGACACTGACTCTGGTGAGCAATATCCGTGCCCTTGCTTTATGCCCTCGACCCTGGGTCTGGACCGGGGTGGCAATGGGGTACTAACTCCATCCAGATGGGAGCCGGGGTGAACCTGTGGAGGGGCACCTATCTCCAAGTCCAGCCTGGCCCACTCCTCACCCACTCCTCCTGCTTCCACCCCCTCAGGACTGTGCTCCATCACAGCTTGGGGCCTCAAATAGTCAGGGGCTTGATAAGAGTCAGGTCTCAAAGATCCAGGGCTCATCGGATCATCTGCTGGCCGCCGCTGCTCCTCCGCGCTCACTGCTGCCTGCCGGTCCACGTGCTGCAATGGCGGCCGCTCGCAATCCCCAGCTTCCTCCTCCGTCCCGCTCCTTTACCCCGCTTCACAGCTCGTCAGTACTGCGGGACAGCAATCTGCGGCACAGCCCGCAGCTTGCGGGTACTCTCAGCGAGCGATCCCAGCATCACACGTGGCCGCCGGGAAGATGGCGCCCGTTCCGGAGAAAAGGGCACTGATTCACTGGCCGATTGCAGGTCGGCCAGTGGCGCAAAGAAATTGGAGATGCGCAGTTCAGATGCTGGTAGGGTCCCCGCACATCTGGGGGTCCTCTTGATCCTTCTTGGGCTCATGATGCTGCGCTGATGGCTCAAAGTCCTGTCGGCCCTGACGGAGCTCTCAGTCCCTGCGATCGTCTGCTGGCATGCCAAGCCACCCCTATATATTATATATTTTTATATTAATTTTATATGATACATTTTTTTATTACATTTAAATAATTTAATTTTATAAGTTTGATAATAATCAGAAATAACTTTTTATTATTGTACTGGTTTAAGTTGAGAAATATGGGTAATTTTTTTCCCTAATGGCAAATCTAGCTCCATTTCGACTCCTCAGGCTCAGGCAGATCACATTGAGATAGGTCTGCCTGTCGGAGCAGTAATGCGCCTAGTTTTGCTGAACCACATTCATATATGAAGTAGAAATGGATGGCACTCGTGAGATAAAATATCTGAGAGGTTACTATTTCATGGGTGCTAGTCAGTAAGCAAACTGATCCTTTAGAAAGAAGATATCTTCTTTCTAAAGGATCGCATTAATATATGAGTCTAATATTACGAGTGTGGTGCAGCACACCCAGATCGCCCCCCAGAACACCCGTTCATGTTAGGCGCATTAGAGTGTGTCGACTCTTATGAACAATGCGCCTAACACATTCATTAGGCGCATTAAACACCATAGCCGGCTCAGTTAGGTGCATTGTACGCCAGACAAGGGTGAAAAATCAGATCACACGTCTCCCTAAATAGCAAATGTATTGCTACTGTCTAATACTTAAAGGCAATCGCAATGTGACTGGAGTTGCCGGGCATTTCATAGATTTTCATGCATCCAGTACTAGTTCTTTTCATGCTTCATGATTGAGAGGGTTAACAAACTCACTAAAGGCAGAGACTGGCAGAAGGTCCTTCTCAGCAGAGAGGTGTACTGGATCCTCCATCTCGATATTCGGTTTCCACATGGTATGAATTATAAGCCTGACCTATACTATATTTATTAGGATATGTTTATATATCACGTTGGGTGTGTGTTTCATTGCCAGTTTAAGGTTATTTTCATATGTTTTCAGTGGCCAGGTGTCTGCTTAATTAATCTGATCTTGTGATTGATCCGCCCTTTCTTTTAAATATTCCACCAAATCTGTGTGTTACATGCTATGACTAAGGGTCCTTTGACCCAAAACACGTAAGCGTATGATGGTTTTTTAATCTCCATTTTTGTATTTGCTAAATGCCCGCTATAGGCTGTATTTTTTACATGTTGAAAAATAAATGAACATTTTATCTGTGATGGAGGATAACAAGTGCCATCTTTTCTTCCCTGTTTGGGTTAATTTTGTTTGCAGCATACGTTTATCTTGCTTGGCCAGCGAGTGGAGGACTGACACATATAATAATGCACTAATAACATATATCTGGTGGTTATTACCTTTTGTTTTTTGCTGCAGTGTTCCCATTTAAGACATATTTGGCATATGGATGGGATATGCCATAAATGACTGAGACGTGCAGTTCCCACCTTTGGCATCCGTACCTCTTGTGAGAATGGGCCCCCGAAAGTCTCTGTTCAGAATAGAGATTCAGTTGTGCTTGCCCCGAACTCTCCATTCTGTTCCATGGAAGTTGAGACTACAGCCAAGGCTGTGTTATGCTGTACTTCCATGGAACAGAATGGAGTGTACAGAAGTTCCAAGTACAGCTAAACACAACCCTTGGCTGTATTCTCAACTCCCATAGAGTAGAATAGAAAATGTAGCGTAGACGCGACCCACTCTCCAGTTTGAACGGACACTTTCGGGGCCTATTTTCAGAATAGGTGGGGGTCACACCTATCAGACATTTATGACACATATTATCCATATAGAATGGGAACACCCTTTTAAGAAGTAAAAAAGTAGGCTTGACAGTCTAAAAGTGCATCACTGTTACTCATACCCCATACAAATGTAGCACATTTCTACACAATGGGGCACATTTATTAAGAATTCTTGAGCAATTTCTACCAAAAATAATGGTGTACAGTACATCCTCCACAGTGGGGCACATTTATCAATAACGTCTCACTGTAAGACAGTTTTAAGTTAGACTAGACAGTCTTACAATGTGACACATTTATCATAGTTTTGATAAATCTGGTGCAGATTAAACTGTGTAGTCTAACTTTGTACCGCTATAAGGTTGGCTTACCTTTATGCCACTAACTACGGCAAAATTTTGGCTGACATTAAACCACGCCCATTTTGTGTGGATACATGCCCATTTTACAGAGGGCATGACCCCTTTGACAAATGAGGCACAGAAGTGTCTAGAAACTGTCTAAAACATATTATAAATTTGGTGTAAAGCATACACAACATTATTTGTCATGCAAATTGTGCCAGAATTCTGGCGTAAGTGCCTTGATAAATTTGCCCCACTATGTTTATTATGTGTTTTAGACAGTTTCCAGACACTTCTGGGCTTCGTCCGACAAAAGGGTTGTTACTTTGTGAATAGAAGGCATGGATTAGTAGGCGATGCCGTGCACCAGAAAACGCGCCAAATTTGGGCAAACTTAGTGCCCAGGAGCGTAACTAGAGAAGCCAGGGCCCCAAAGCAAACTTTGGGATGGGGCCCCCTACCCCCACCCCCCTCTGCTCACCTCCCTGACCCACGACCATTTACCAGGACATGGTGTTAGATAATATAGATAATACAAGGGGTAAATACCTCACCCTACATCTCACTATTATATTGCTACCAATCAAATCCACTATACCAAAACCAACATTACCAATAACACTACTACATATGGACCAGATTATACCGCCAGAACATGACCACAAATTACACGTAGTGACTGAATAATACCCCTACACTATTACTGATCAGTACACAAAGACCAATAGTACCGCCATATAGTGACCATATAGTGGTATATACTAGTGTACACAGGCTCTGCAGACTGTATATTACCTCCATACAGTGACCATATAGTGGTAGACACCAGTGTACACAGGCTCTGCAGACTGTATATTACCTCCATACAGTAACCATATAGTGGTAGACACCAGTGTACACAGGCTCTGCAGACTGTATATTACCCCCATACAGTGACCATATAGTGGTAGACACCAGTGTACACAGGCTCTGCTGACATATAAGTGATTACAGTGTAGTTACATCTTGTGACTCACAGGTGACGTTTCTCTGACAAGTCGTTGACTTTCCCCTTTGTTCTACATCCGGTCCAGTCCGCCATCATGATGACATCTCCCGACCACTTGTCCCTGCAGATTTAGACACAAATATCTTAGAATCCTGACTTTTCCAGCACCTGCCCCCCTGGCTATATGGGGTCCATTTAGGCAGGCAGGGTTTAGATAGGATATATGGGGCCCCAAATAGGCAAGGTTTAGGTAGCCAATAGAGTGCCCATATAGGCAGGCAGGGTTTAGGTAGCTATAGGGAGCCATGCAGGTAGACAGGGGTTAGGTGGGCTATAGGGGCCATATAGGTAGGCAAGCTTTAGGGGGCTATATAGGCAGACAGGCTTCACGGTAGCTATAGGGATATTCAGGCAGGCAAATTTAGAGCTATATAGGCAGCCTTTAGGGGGCTATGCAGGCAGGCTGGGGGTATCGAGGCAGGCTAGGGGGCTATAAAGGCAGGCTAGGGGGCTATAAAGGCAAGCTAGGGGGGTATAAAGGCAAGCTAGGGGGGTATAAAGGCAAGCTGGGGGGGTATAAAGGCAAGCTAGGGAGGGTATAAAGGCAAGCTAGGGGGGTATAATGGCAAGCTTAGGGGGGTATACAGGCAGGCTTAGGGGGTATACGGCAGGCTTAGGGGGGTATACAGGCAGGCTTAGGCGGTATACGGTAGGCTTAGGGGGTATATGGCAGGCTTAGGGGGTATACGGCAGGCTTAGGGGGTATAGGTAGGCTTAGGGGGTATACGGCAGGCTTAGGGAGTATACGGCAGGCTTAGGGGGTATACGGCAGGCTTATGGGGTATACAGGCAGGGTTAGGGGGTATACGGAAGGCTTAGGGGGTATACGGCAGGCTTAGGGGTATATGGCAGGCTTAGCGGGTATACGGCAGGCTTGGGAGTATACGGCAGGCTTAGGGGGTATACGGCAGGCTTAGAGGGTATACGGCAGGCTTAGGGGGTATACAACAGGCTTAGGGGGTATACAGGAGGCTTATGGGGTATACGGCCGGCTTAGGGGTATATAGGCAAGCTTAGGGGTATACAGGCAGGCTTAGGGGGTATACCGGCGGCATAGGGTGAATTGGCAGGCTAATGGGGTAAAAGGCAGGCATACGGGTATATAGGCAGGCTTAGGGGGTATACGGCAGGCTTATGGGGTATACGGCAGGCATATGGGGTATACGGCAGGCATATGGGGTATACGGCCGGCTTAGGGGGTGTATAGGCAGGATTAGGGGGTATACGGCAGGCTTATGGGATATACGGCCGGCTTAGGGGTATATAGGCAGGCTTAGGGGTATATAGGCAGGCTTAGGGGGTATACAGGCAGGCTTAGGGGCAGGGAAATTAAGAAATAGTTTACTTACCTCGGTCCACTTTCCCCTGATGCGTCGCGCTGCAGCCTCTGTGCTCAGCGCGGGCGGCGTGGTGATGTGACGTCACCGTGCGCGCCCACGTGATCACAGACCGCCGGCAGGGGAAGTAGCAGAGCGCATCGTTGCTCCGCTCTGCTATCTCTGGGCAGCCCTGCCCCTGAACGCTCAGGTCGGAGGACCCGGGCGTTCAGAGGCAGTATGCGCCGGGCCCCTCAGCTCCCCGCCCGCTGCAGTGAACTGTTAAGGTCACTGCCGGCGGGCCCAGGAGCGGCATTACCAGGGTAGCAGACGCGGTAGCAGCGGCCCCGGGGTGCAGGCCCCCCTAACCGCACGGGCCCCGGAGCAACTGCTACCACTGCTACCCCGGTAGTTACGCCCCTGTTAGTGCCATTAAGGAAGCTAACTAATAAAAGGTGTAAACTTAGACTAAACAGTTCTAACCTGCGCCAGATTATTCAATACTATGATAAATGTGGCGCAGTGTAAGACTGTCCAGTCTAACATTAGACACTATTGATAAATCTGTTCCGCCATTCATTTTTATCACCTATTTAATGGCTTAGTTACGCCAATAATTGCACCTTCTTTTTCGCACATTTTCAGCACGCAACAAGGCACATTTACTATGGCAGTTGCACTAGAATTCTGGTGTTATTTGTGGCAAAGATGCTTTACACCACATTTATTATTTATTATTTTATTATTGGCACCTCGTCTGCCAAAAGGGGGGTGGACTCACTAAAGGGTTGTAGCTTAAAATTAAACACATAAGTGATTACAGTACATTTACACCCAGGGACTCACAGGTGACATCATTCACTCTACCTTTTATTCCCTCTTGGTATGTAGGTATATTGGGCACCACACTAGGTAGGGTAGGTAGGTACAGAGGGCCACCCAATAGGAAGTTAGGTATATAAGGCCCCCCAGTAGGTAGATAGGGTTCTCCAGTAGATAAGTAGGGAGGTTAAATGGAAACCATATTACAAATTAAAAAAAAATAATACTAATCTCCCCATTTTCCCACCAAATACCTCTACAGGAAGTAGCACAGATGGCATGATAACATCATTACATTGTGCTGTCTGCACCATGGCATCTAGAGGATCAACGGTCATTCTGTTTGTGTCGCTGCCTGCACTGCGCAGGCAATGACTGCAATCACTGCGTGGTGCAGGCAGCTGTGTGGTAAGGGGTCCTGTGGCCCACTGGCTCAGGGACCAGGTCGCATTTGTGACCACTGCAACCCCTGTATTTACATCACTGGTAGAAAAAGGCCATAAGCCTTATCTTTCTACCAATCATGCAATGCAAGAGGGTGGTTGCTGCCGGCGGCACTGCCCCTCCCCCATCCTTATTTAACAGTTTGGCTGGGCCTTGAAGGGCAATACAAGCTGAACTGCCCTAACAGTGGCCCTTATTGAAGCTGGAGCTATTCAGTGTCTAACTGGAGTGCCTGGGGCCCATCAGTGAAGATGAGTCTTGGGGTCCACCTGTGAAGTAGATTCTTTGGGCCCACCTTACAACTCTAGTATATTACTGCACATGCCTCTTAATTTCTACCTCTTCTTCTCTAGCTTTGTTACTGAAAAGCAGTCCCAGGCCTGCTCTTCTTAGTCTCCCACCCTGCCTAGGGACCCATCATGCCAGGGGCCCACCAGGGGTTTCCCCTAATCTGCCATAGGCCACTTTGAGCATGGAAGTGCTTTAAAGATATTTTCTAGCTTAAATGTAAAAGCTCAAAATGGGCTGCAGCTGTATAATAAAGCAAAAAGATGTACTAAACTTTGTACTCACCACTGCTGGCAATGCCTCCCTAATCACTGCTTACTTCTGGGTCTGAGGTCAGCGGGTGAACGCTGCAACCAGTCATTGGCTTCTGCAGTCACATGCTTTTCCTTTGACATTACTAACTCAGGTACAAGTGTACAGTGCATGGGCAATGACGTCAAGGAAATGGCACGTGACTGCTGAAGCCATTTGCTGCAAAGGTCATGCTCCGACAGTTGCACCAGAAATAACCAGGAGGACACAACTGAGCACTGGAATGACTACAAAAGTCAGCATGTTTTTTTCATTATGCATCTGCAGACCATTTTTATTTTCTAACCCTTTGGTGACATATCACATAAATTTGCCATGCCTGAAGTGAGTTTTAAAAGGGTAGTTTTAATTGAATGCTATTCTGCTGTACTAATATATTGTAGAATAGGGTACAAGGGATTGAATCCCATAGTAGTCAGTTACTCTACTGGGACTAAACAACAAAAGCACAAATAATTAAAAAAAAATACAACTCCCCCCCAAAAAAATGTAAACTTCAAAACACCCCCCTTAACATTTTACAAATTAAAAAAATATTAAACATACAGTAAGTGGTATTGCTATGTCTGATCTATTAAAATATTCCATTGTTTAGCCTGTACAATAAACACCATAGAAAAAAAAACAATGGCAAAATTACGATTTTACAGACATTCCCCCAAAAGATAAGAAGTGATGAAAACATTGCCTGTATCCAAAAAATGGAGCAAATAAAAACTACTTTTCAGCCCACAGTTCCATAGACAAAAAATAAAACAGTTACTGGTTTCAGAAAATGGGAGGCAAATCTAACATACGGTAAAAAAAGTTTTTATTTTACTAGAGCAGAAAAACATAATAAAACGTATTTAAATTTTGTATCACCGGAATCACAAAATCATAGAATAAAAATATGTCATTTCTACTGCAAAATAAATTCCATTAAAACAAAACCACCAAAAAAACTGCAGCTGTTGCCTTTTTCTTGTTCTTCCCTATAAGTATTTTTCACCAGTTTCCCAATACATTACATAGTGCATTACATGATTCCATTAAAAAGTACAACTTCTTCAAAAGTGCTTATATGGCTTTGTAAAATGAAAAATAAAAATGTCATATCTCTTGGAAGATGCGGAGCGAAAAATTAACATGATGCATCAGGAAAGGGTTAAATTTAGGCTGTACAACCCCTTTAAATAACCAGTGTCTACCTAGCAATATCATATCCATCTAATAGACAGTAGAGTATACAAACGCAGTGAAATACAGTGCACAAATAATGCCACTTCAGGTCATTTCAAAACCTCAATCAAAAGTTAGAATAACTTTGGCCAATAAATGTTCAAATAAATCAAATAAAGTATATTGCATCCAAAGTGCTTAAATACCATCAGTCTGTTTCCTAGACCAGAAAATGACAATGCTAACACCGACGTGAGGTTTTAGTAACACATGAAGTATGTAAAGAAAGCAGTGCTTCCATTTTGATTGTACAGAATGTGTCTTAAGCACTATGAATAGCACTTGTATGGCAGGAAAAATAGTGATTGCTATCAGGAGCAATATATGTGACATTTTGAAAAAAAAATTCTAAAGGAAATGTCAGAGTCTGCTGTGCTGTGGACTTGAGCAATAAATGAGTCTGCTGTGCTGTGGACTTGAGCAATAATGAGCAACAAAACAGTTTGGACAGTGATATTCAAATTATTGTATAAGTAAAAATTTACCCAAAATTAAAATAAATAAATAAATAAAAATATTGCCCATTTCCACTTAAAAAAGCTAATTTTATAGTTGTAAGGCCCTTCACTACCGGTAGCTGTTTTCGACAAGATAACCTCAATGCTCTCCCATTGGAATGAATGGACACCTATGACATTTACTTCCTACAATGGTCTGCTCGGCAATGTGAGGTTACATACACTGCTTTAGGTCATAAGTGGGATGAAGAGGGTCTCTGCTTTTGTTAGACTCTGTTTACACTAGAATCTTGACAGGACATGATGCTGAGACCAATATCACGACCATTTAATGACCACATAGTGGTAGATATCAGTTCTACACAGGTGCTCCGCAGACCATATAAGTGACTAAAGGACCATTAAATTCTGTCTCTCACATATTTTTTTTTTTTATTTCCATCTGGCCCAGACCTCGATAAAGACTTGTTTTGGGCACATCACTTTTTTGTGTCCCTCAACCTTTTTTCCCCTACCTGTATACAAATCCCCCCCAATGCCCCACACAACAATAGTGCCCCATTTTATACTTGGAAATCCCTAAAGAAGCATTTATGCTATCTATCACACATGAAAAAACTCTGAGATTCTCGGTTCACATATTTTGATCAAAAGATGTTTAAGCTGCCCACGAATTTCAACGTGATCTCAGATAGGGCAGTCCTATGCAATCTTTACCTCTCAATCGAGCCAATCAGGCCTCTCACTGGGTCACCGACCTCCATTATTCAGAGAGAAAAAATAAAAAAAAACTCAACCGAAGCCCCCTTCTTATGACAGCCTTGAGAGTGGGCGGGGACAGAAACCCAAAAGGAAGCCCCCCTTCCTTCCCAATTATTTAAAACAATGTACAAATATAATTGTTTCGCACACAAAAACATTTCTGAAAAAAGTATGCAAACCTGGGTGCACGGGCAGGGCTGCGGCAAAAAATTTAATTAACATGTACACAACAGACCGCCGCCAGCGGACACTACTCAAAAAAAGGGCAATACACTAGTGGAAATCCCTAAAAAAGTTTTAATGCTATTATCATACAGAAAAAAATTTGGACTCTCGGTTCACATATTTTGACAAAAGATGTTTAAGCTCCCCAGATTTCAACGTGATCTAAAAAAGGGGCAGCCCATGCATTTTTTCCTCTAATCGACCCAATCAGGCCTCTCACGGGGTCCCCAAACCTTCATTAGGAAAAAAAAAAAAAAAAACCCACCTGCAAGCTGCCCTTCTTATGAAGCCTGTGAGAGTGGGGGGGTCAAAACCCAAAAGGGAGGAAAACCCCCTTCCCTTTCCCCTATAGGTTAAATCAATGTACCCCCAAGTATAACGATGTTTCTGCACACAAAAACAATTTCTAAAAAGTAGCAAACCGGGGTGCCATGGCAGGGCGGGCGGCACACATGTAATTATACATGACCACCAGCCCGCCGCCAGCGGCACATACTGCAAAAGGGCAATACACTAGTGGAAATTGCAAAAGAAGCTTTTAATGCTATCTATCACACATGAAAAAACTCGAGATTTCGGGTTGCATTTTTTGATCAAAAGATTTTTAAGTGCCCCGACTTTCAACGTGATCTCAGATAGAGCCCTAAAAATTCTGAGCATTTGTGGTGGCAGTGTCATCCTAAGCGTGCCCCCCAGATTATAATGCCCAGAATCTATGGGCAAAAAGTGATTTTTTGACCAAAAGGTTCTTTTACATGTCCCCCGTGTTGACTTAAGTGTTGACTCATGTTAATGGGGATTTTCAGTGGTTTCTAGATGGTGAAGAAATGAAGAACACATGTAGAAAGGAAAGTTTTTTGCAGACCTCAGCAGACAGCCACCAAGAGAAGAGTATCTTGTCTAAAAGAGAATATTAACTCAATGGAACTGTCACAGTTCTCATCCCTTAACTTACAGTACAACATACTAGGGTTTTCTCTTCATGGTTCTTCCTGCTACCCCTAGCTGTGAAATGGTTAAACATTCAGTAAAATAGAAAATTCACCAAGGAAATTCCAGCGGACCAAAGGTACTTCACGAACTTTTTATTTCATTTCATTCTTCCACAAGATAGCGTAAAAAAGTATCAAAGGATAAGAGGATACCAAAGAAAAGGTATACTTGGGCACCGGGAAAAAGATCAAGAACCCCCAAATCCATTTTGAAAGGAAGACGAGGACGTAGAATGCAGGATCGGGGAGTAAGCTTTTCTGAAACTGATCTCTCCGATAAAAGATAACCCGAGGGACTCGGTTCGGATATCCCCATAAGGGGGGAAGTAAAAAAAGGGGTCAAAGAAACCCGGAAAAACCCCCCAAAAAAACGACAAAGAAAAAGGAAAAGAGGGGGCCCGGAAACATAGGCCCAAAAACAAAAAAGAAAAACCCTTAAAGGTCCAGAAGACCTAGGGGAGGTTACGGCGGCAATGTGGTAGTTGGAGCCAACAATTCAAGTAGTGACAAATTGAAGTTTTGAAAAAAGGTCGAACTTTGTCCCAAACAAAGAATGTGACTTTTTCAACCTATGGGCTTAAATGTTTTACGAGCTTTTAAACTGTAAAGAGGTTTTTTTCAAAAAAATAAAAGGGACGAAAAAAAAGAAATTGGGTGAGAGGAGGATGGTAAGAAGAGGGATACAATGAATATGAAAAATTTAATTTTATGGAAAAAAAAACGTTTAAATTTGAAGAATTAATGGGGGAAAAAATGAGAGGAAAATGAAAAAGATAGAAAGGGAGTACAGCTAAGAGACCAACCATCATTTTACCCTATCAGGCGGGGGTTTCCACAGCGTTGATGGTTTCGGGAAGCAATAGAGGGTCTGAAAAGCAGGGTAGTTGGAACTAACAAAAAAAAAGGAATATAAGAAACATAGGAATAATTCACTATTCCCAAAAAAAAAAGGGTTTAAAGAGTTGAGGGAAAATAAAATTTTGATTTTAAAAAATCAGAAAAAGGGGGGTCAAATAGTTTATTAGCGGGTTTATATAATAAACTATTTTTTAAAAACCCCTTGAAAATAAAAATCCCTATCGCAAATTAGACCTGACCCCACTGAAAACCTGAAAATAAAATTTTGGGGAAAGTTATTGGGAAAGAAGGAGTAAGATGGAACTATCGGGAAAAACAAAAAAAATTTACATGTGAAAAAATCCGGAAATTTCCAGTATTTTAGGCATACCAAAAAAACAAAAAATCTTTTTCCCCCCTAAACTACCCCCCCCATACTTTCAAGTAATGGGTCCTTTAAAATGAGAGGCCGCATTTGGGGTGGACGATTGTCCCCAAAACCAATTGTTCGAGTATCCCAGGTTATTTAAGGATAGACAAGTGTCCTCAAAACTTTTCAAAAATTTTGTATGGTCCATCTTATACATGGGTGACATGTGATGTTGTTAAACCTGTTTCCAAATACCACCCCCTTAGCATTGAGCTTTGGAATACTTCTTGAGTAAAGTAAGGAACTTCGTGATAGGAAAAATCTTATCTACAAAATGTCTATTCCCGCTGCAAAACAAATTTTTTCAAATTTGTAATCCTTTTCCTACAGATAGAAGGAGCCCAATGGGGCATCAGCATCCCCCACTATTCGAACTTTTTACATGCGTGGGGGGCGAGGCCCGGTTTTGGTTGCAATAATCCCTATGGAGGAAAAATCATATGGTATGGATTAGATCGACGACCTCTGTTGGTGTGGGGGCGCAATGTACTCCCTCCCTAAATTCGTGGGGTACCTCAATGACAATCATTGTTAAATTTAAAAATTTCATATTCATATAATTAAAAAAACTTTATTCCCGGATTTTGGGGTTAAAAGTGTACTGACCAGGGAAAAATATACTCCAAACTTAAGAAAACCCCAGTGGGGAAAACACTTTTACGGCAAAGTAATCACCCCAAAACTACAATAGCGGCGTCCCCAAATGGGGGAAAATATTAAGCAGGGAGCTTGTTCCCCGGATAGGGATTTAGGAAGAGAAATTATTTATGATGGCAGGTGGGAAAGTAGGGGGTACCCAAAACACCTCCTAGATGGGCATTTAAAAAAGGTAAAAAAAAATGAAAACAGGATCTGTTATGGAAACAAAGAGAAAAAAGGGGGGGCGATGAAAAAACAAATAGTATTTTCAACGGGGTTACAGTGAGATTAAAAAATTAAAAAAAAAACATTTCTATAAAAATGTGCAGATACTCGTCAAAAATGCAATTTTAAAAAAGTATGTGGAAAAAAAGGGGTAAAAGTGTGCCCAAAAAAAAAGGGAAAAACCCAGCGAATGATTGTCCCCCAGTACATCTGAGCAAAAGAAATAAAAACTGGTTTCAAAAATTTTGGGCTTTTCCCATGTGGGAAAACAAAATTTAAATTTTTGTAAATAATGTGAAGGGTGAAATTCGCCAACACACCCAAAAAAGGGAAATTTTAAAATTTAAGCGTATGCGAACTCAAACAGACCACGTTATCTATTACATTTTATGCACCCTTGCAATCTCCTATAAAGGCAGATATAAGGAAATTTAACATAGAATTTTCAGAACACCTGGCAGGATACGAAACAAAAAGTAAATTTATCGGGGCACCAGACATTTCGTTGAAAACACTGAAGCAGGATTGCATCTTTAAAGTGTGGGATAAGGAAAAGGGGAAAAAAGCCACATAGAGGGGGAGATTGGGGAAAATAAAGTAAAGGTTTTGAGGGGCCATTGGATTCTTACATGCGGGTACCCGCTTCCCCCAAAGGGTGAATAAACGCATGATCTCATGTAATTAATTTAAAAACTGTCAAACGAAATGCATTTTTTTTGAAAATCAAACTTTAAAAGCATGAAGCATTTTTTCAAAACCCCGTTGTTTAATCAAAATTTTCCAAACATGTTTGAATATATACTATATAAACGCCCCAGAGGCATGAATAAACGACATGACTCATGTATATACATTGAAAAATGTCAAGTTTTTAAAGCATGTTTAAGCATAATTTTTGAAAATAGATATTTGCATGAAGCATTTTGCAATTCCATTTGTTAACCTGCAAAATTTCCAAAAATTTTTTGAATATATTCCAAAAAATAAATTAGGGCCAATTAAACACATGATCTCATGTATTCATGAAAAAATGTAAAAAGTTTTAAAGCATAATTTTAGAAAATCGATATATTGCATTAAAAATTTTTCAATCCATGTTGTTAATCTGCAAAAAATCCCCAAAAAAATTTTCGAATATATATCATTAGACATTAGGGGACCTCATTAATAAAACAATAGCTGTTTCAATACAAGGATTTATTAGGAACAAAAAGAATTTGAGCTATCCAGGGTTTAAAATCTAAGCCCGCCCCTGACCATGTGATGCAGGACGTGTTTTTTAATTTGTTCACTTAGGGAAAAATTTGTGTCAGAATTTACATGCCGTAAAAAGGGTCCTGAGGGTCCCGAAACCCTCGGCGGTTTTCGCTATCTTGTGGAAAAAAAGAATGAAAAAAAAAGTTCGTGAAATACCTTTGGGTCCGCGGGGAAAAATTTCTTGGGGAATTTTCTGATTTTAAGTAAGGAGCGGGGTGGGAGCTTCCCAGCGGAAAGAAGGCAACCCAGCAAAGCAGTGCAGCGCTGAATACAAAGAAACAGTAAGGGGAAGCAAAGCCCAGACAAAAACACTCACGGTGAAGGGGTAAGCGGCAGTCTTAATTTCTTGTTTGGACTATATTCAGTAAAATACATTGTCCTTTCTGTATTATCCAACAATTTTATAATGGTTCCAAACCCAAGAAACAAAAAACTAAAACTCACCCTCCCATTCCAAAGCCAAGTGATTAGGTCCTCTACTTGCCGTATGTAGCCTGTTACGGACAGTTCAGTGCAGTGATTGTATTGCTTGGCTTGTGCTTGGATGTTGACATCTTAGTTGCCTCCAATCTCCATTAGGAAACAGGCCCAACGCTGCCTGTGATTTTTAGGAGAAGGTGACAGAAGAGGAAGCCATTGCTGGCTCTCTGCTATGTCATAGTTCCAACTGGATCTATTGCCAGAACGCAAGCAATGTCACTGGTGGGCCCCTCTTCTTTCCGATACTTGTTCCTCACTGCTGGAACAAACTGAATCACGTTAAATGATATGTTATTTTGGTAGTGCAGTTTCACTTATAGCTGTGTATCCATATTCTATGAATGAACACAAGCTGTGAATCCTAGGGAGGTGTGGGGGGAATCCTCTGTTTATTCTGCTCTTAAGAGCAGCTGTGTTTTCTCCTGTTAACATCAACATTAAATACAGAAAATACGTAAATATTAATTTAAATAAATTCTTTATGATGTGCAAAGTGGCAGGAGCTGCATTTACATATATACAGATTACTCAAGGAATTATGTACATGCAGAGGCTCAGTGTTGCTTTATTGGTTAAAGAAAAATGCATTCTGCTAAAAACTCTCATTCACATTTTCTTAAGTAGACAAAGTCTATACTGGGACATAATGGCACTGCTTCAAGATGTTACCGTAACCACCAAGATAATGCAATATGCATTTTATATAATTGGAGTCAAGCAATGCAATCACCATACAATCTTCATAGCGAAAGGGTTGGAGGGGTTTCATTATCATTAACATAAATGTAGTTATTGAAATGTAGAAGGGCACCACATCAGATAGATCTGTGTCATTATATCATAATTTAGAAATATTTTATCCTTTATCAGCCAATAAAGCAAATTCATCATCACTTCTGTCTCTATTGAGGAGATGAAGTCAACTTCAAAGACTTCCACCGTTGCTTGTCTTTGGCTTTTGCCTTCACTTGGAACCAGGTCAGGTTCACATCAACAACAATGACTTCTTAGTGCCGGCTCCTTGGCCAAAAGCTCTCTCATAGCATAGCCACTTCCAAAAAGTACTATAGACAGGGAGCAACAGACTTCTGCCAGTGTATACCCCTCCAGGTGGTGAGCAATTCGGTAAATGCATTTACTGTTTACAAATAAAATCTCACCTATAAGTGTAATTACTAGGGTTGACTTGGTTAGGGTAGAAGTAATTTATAGAGGCAGCCATCTATTATAGCGCTATTGTCCATGCTTGACACAGATGGGGATCTTTGACTCTCCAGCTACAAATGTATCCATAATTGTTAGTCAAGTATGGAGTCCCTGTGAAGAGTGACTGAAAGGAGCTGACATGTGACTGACAACTACTGTATAGAGAAATCTGGCCAGCAACTTTAAGATAATCTGTGTCTTTTCAGCACACAATCACCACTTTTTTTAATGGTAATAAATACTATTCTCTGTTATTCTACAAGAGATTTATCACAGCATCTACTTTCCTTTGTGTCACACCATGCTGCTTTCTCCTGCTTCTACACAGCCATTCCCATCAGCTAGCCTGGTCCCTGCTCTCTAGTGCAGGTGCATGCTGATCCTCTTAGGTCTACAGGGCCAGTTCAAGCTGCCAATTCTGCTCCCCCATCAATGGCAGGAATCCAATGGTTACAGTATTTAAGGGGACAATTTACCCTCATCCTGTGCCTGATCTTTGATCATGCTTCCAAGTACATCTGCATAGTGATTCATATTAATGCAGCTCAACCTTTTACCTGTCTGCTGCCTGCCCTGATATTTGACTTTGTCTCAGACCTTGCAAGAACTCGGCCTTCCTAGAGGCACTGCATGCCTGGCTATGCCTTTTATCTGCTTTCTTGGAACTGCATATAGACATCAGCAGTCTCTGCATGTCAAAGTATTGGAGATAGCGACCTGGAAGTCCCATGCTGGGAAGAACAGATCCCTGTACAGGGGTTAAGGGGTGAAAAACAGGGAAATCCTTATACTCCCTTGCATGGTTCTATGCTAAAATCTGTCTGTAAACTGAAGGATCCATTGTACGTCATGATCCATGACATATTCTTTAAATTTACATATTGTACCATTCTAAAAACAAAAAACAGATTATTGTGAATAGTGACCACAGTAGTACAGTCATGGCCAAAAGTTTTGAGAATGACACAAATATTGTATTTTCACATGATCTGTTGCCCTCTGGTTTTTATGTGTGTTTGTCAGATGTTTTTATCACATACAGAAATACAAGTGCAATCATATTATGATTAACAAAAGCTTTTATTGACAGTTAGAATGAGTTAATGCAGCAAGTCAATATTTGCAGTGTTGACCCTTCTTCTTCAGGACCTCTGCAATTCTCCCTGGCATGCTCTCAATCAACTTCTGGACCAAATCCTGACTGATAGCAGTCCATTCTTGCACAATCAATGCTTGCATTTTGTCACAATTTGTTAGTTTTTGTTTGTCCACCTGTCTCTTGATGATTGACTACAAGTTCTCAATGGGATTAAGATCTGGGGAGTTTCCAGGCCATGGACCCAAAGTCTCTATGTTTTGTTCCCTGAGCCATTTAATTATCACCTTTGCTTTATGGCAAGGTGCTCCATCATGCTGGAAAAGGCATTGTTGATCACCAAACTGCTCTTGGACGGTTGGGAGAAGTTGCTCTTGGAGGACATTCTGGTACCATTCTTTATTCATGGATGTGTTTTTAGGCAAGACTGTTAGAGAGCCGATTCCCTTGGCTGAGAAGCAACCCCCACACATGAATGGTTTCTGGATGCTTTACAGTTGGCATGAGACAAGACTGTGGTATCGCTCACCTTGTCTTCTCCGAACAAGCTGTTTTCCAGATGTTCCAAACATTCGGAAAGGGGATTCATCAGAGAAAATGACTTTACTTCAGTCCTCAGCAGTCCACTCCCTGTACCTTTGGCAGAATATCAGTCTGTCCCTGATGTTTTTTCTGGAGAGAAGTGGCTTCTTTGCTGTCCTCCTTGACAGCAGGCCTTGCTCCATGAGTCTCCGCCTCACAGTGCGTCCTAAATTGTAACTGAAAAATATCGAATGGCTTATTATAGTTATCATTACTCTCGTGTATATCTTGGTGACTCTTTGGTTCTTTGTTTGTTGGAAAACTTACCGGTATTCCTATTTGTTACATAGCATCAATATATTCTGCTGTACTGTACAGATATTTTCATCATTCACATCAGTCCTATTTCAGGCTTACAATCTAATTAACCCTATCTCAAATAACACAATGGTCAATTAACCTAGCAGTGTTGGAGTGTAGGAAAACACCCACAAAAATACCAGGAGAACAAATTAACTCCCTACAGATGTTGTCTATGGTTGAATTCGAAGCCAGTTAGCCACTGAGCTACTTTGCTGCCCCAGCATTTCAACTTGTGATGCAGAAAGGATCAATTACCCTCTTTTGATTTCAGATCTTGTAGCACGTACCAAGAGAATGGGGTCTGACACTGGCTGTAAATTTTATTACATCTTTATATGGAAGAATATATATGTATCTGCAGATATGCAATAGTGTCAGCCGGCTCTTGCTCTATATCTCAGGTGGTTGTTTTAACTCAAGCTCTATTCTTGAAATATAATCCATAGACCATCACTGCAAAACAACTGTTTTCCTAAAACATTTCAGGCTCAGATGATATTTCAGCTAAACTACATGAACTGTATTTCAGCAAAAATGTCAAATGTCACCAAAGCTGTCCATCGTACTAAGTGTAGGGCAGAGAGAAGGACAGGGCAGCATGGTCAGGGATAAAGGCTGCATGACTGTGGAGCAATACAATAAGTAAGTGACTGTGGTGGCTATTTGTGGCAAATGTGAATCTGACCTATGGGTTTCTATCTACTCTTCTACAGTCTGTTCTCAGTTGTTCCCCTAGTTGTTGCTGTGCCTATAGGGGAAATAGACCAGAAAGAGAGTGTTTTATCCTGGCAGCTGGGTTGCTGTTGACCGTCACTTTAGTTTCTCCTCCATCTATTGGCATCTTTGTTCCCCATGTGGTGCTACAGCTTATATTAGATTATAGACCCACTAACAGGTCGAATGTTAGATGAAGTGGATTTCATACATGTATATTTTGAGTTTTCTCTGAAAAAAACTACTTTCACTGTAGTAGATAAATGAATGCAAATGTGAACATGTGGCCAATGTGACCGTTTCACTGACAATTTGCCCAAATTCCATCCTGATGGTAGCATACATATATAGAACGTAAAAGGTCTAGTTGTTTTCTCTGTAAAACAACTTCTGGTTTCATTAAAGCAAGTGAAGATGTCCATGTAACCATGTAACCGTCACTGTCTCCAAATGTAAAAGATTTAAATTAGCCTGAACTGAGCAAACATGAGGAACGTGGAAGATAAATAGCAGACATATTGGTTAACCATCTAAATGACAAATACAACAGTCATCTCGTAGTGTAACACAATTAAATGATAATAACATCCTGCTGCTCACTCTCCCGCATTATAATTTACTCTGTTTTGTAGTTCAGGGATTACGTTCAATGAACCGTGACACCATTATATAGAATTCAGTGATAATTCTTTTTTTTCTATTTAGAATGAAATATTCTCTGGAGAAATAGGCATTAACCAACCCCAATAGCTTGGGTATCAATTCTATAGATAAGCTGTAGATCTTGTTCTGTTAACTAGTTTTCTATATAGTAGCTCATGGTGACTTAACCTGCATGTTATCTTGTGACAACCATCTGTCCAAAGCCAAATGGTGCAAATTATATTGTTCAATAATTGGACTGAATGTCCAAATCTACAACAACGCTCCCACTCACTTCCCGCAATTGCTGTTCTCCTCTTCATGGCTGTGCTCCTCCTAGCCTCCATACACCTGCCTGCTTCCCTCCTGTTGCTACATATCATTCATATGCTGATTCTAGGGCTCTAAAAGGGACATTTCTCTTTAACCAATGTCCTGTCACTCCAGGCTAATTGAGAATTAATTTTCCACTACTCTCTGTCTGAGCAATAAGGTTTCTGGGTTCCTGTAAAGTGCATGGGGGTTTCTGACCCCCATCTACCTCTGTCCCAAACCTCTGACTACTTGCTGTTTCAAGAGAAATACACCTGCACTGACTTTTTGGCTGTCTGTCATTTGTGAGTTCAACCTGTCTGACTATGCTTCTTTTCTACTATTTAGGTACTGTGCTTCAGATTCTATCTAAACCATCAATGGTACCTAATGTAGACAACTCTGGAAGTAATAGAGTATCCACGGCACAATAAGTTAAACATGCTTAAATAGGTTTATTAAGGGCATGTCCGCATGTCACGGGGTTTCACCTGGATTTACAGACGGTTTTCTGTTTTGAAAGCCATCTGTAAACCGGGTGTCAACCTTTAACACGGACTTCAATGGAAAATTTTCCGCCGGACAGTTCTTTACACCGCTGGCGGTCCGAAAAACATAGAGCATGTTCATTCTTCCACCCAGCTTTCGGGCGGAACATAAACATGTGGGTGCGAAGGGGGAGGACTTTAATCCACAAACCGCAGACAAAAGCCGTCCCCCTGTGTGCCAAAAAGAGACCAAATAGTGGTCAGGATTTCATGACCGGTATTTGGTCTGTGCTGTGTAAACGGCCCCTAATACAATCTAAGAGGTGAAAAATGTATCACAAAGAGGCAAAGCAGTCAGCGTCCAGCATGACAAAATTGGGCAAATTGTTGCAATTACTGTGTGAGAGAGAAGGTTAACGTATACCTTTACCATCAGCATACTGTCAGCATACAGTTTAGAGTTCATGTGCAGCTCGGTTTGAAGTTCACCTAGTCTTGCCTTGTAATCTCATTAATGAAGAATACGTTCTAAAGGAGAGACCATGGCTGACCAATTAATGCTCTCCAACGCTGCCAGCACGTGTTTACTGTCACAGTAAAAACCTGACAAAGGTCCAAATGCTGACCGAAACATCGTCTACTACGGCCTTTCTACTATCACCTTTCTTTGAAGCTGGAAAAATCTGACTATCCTGTGGTTCTTCACCTATTACACTGGAATAAGACAAGAGAAGCCAAAACCTTTTGCACAATATTTGAAGATTGTATCAGTTACCCATGGTCTCTCCTTGAGAACGTATATCTGATTCATCAATGGGAATACAAGGCAAGACTCGATGGACTTGAAACCAAGCTGCACAGGAACTGTAAGGGCTTGTCCACACGGCAAGGGTTATTGGTCGGTTTTTCAGATGGTTTGTGGTTTTACAAACTGTCTGAAAACAAGCAACACTCCCCATAGACTTTAATAGAAAATCCCCACTGTGTGGATTTTTTGTCAGACGGCTTTTTACATCGCCAGCGGTCCGAAAAACTTTTTCATTCTTCCGCCCGGTTGAACATGTGGGTACGAATTTTGTTAGGGGAAAAGTGGGAATTTCTTTTTTTCATCTTTCTTGGGACTTGGTTTTATTTTTGTATTTATTGAATTATTATTTTTTTAGTCCCATGTCTATGATGACACAGTCTCTTTATATAAAATATATAGTTAAAAGGTTGTCCAAAGATAGCCACTTATCCAACTACTGGAACCCATTGATCACAAGAAGAGATCTCATATCCTCAGTTTAAATGGAATGGCATAGTGCAGACTTGCTGTTACTCCTTTTAGTCTCAATAGGACTGAAGGTGAAAACTAAGTAATGCATTCAGTGATTAATGTAAGTCACATTGAGAATCGTGGATACTCAACCACTACTCTACTTAAGCAAGGGGACGTGGGTCCCCTTTTAATGTGATAGATTGGATCCCCAGTAATCACACCCTTAACATCGAAATAGAGACAATGAGAGGCCTACCTGCCTAATTGGGTCTACCTACGTAAAAAGTGTTTAACTATCTGCATACCCAATTTGGGGGTCTACCAACATACTTTCTTGGGGGTTTACCTACCTACTCTCTGAGGACAAGAAAGGAGACTTAAACTAGGTGCACAAACGGGAGCCACTGTTTGGTGGTCATTATTTTTATTTAGGATGCTAAGGATAGGGAACTTGTAAAGAGGGGGTGCACAAGTAGGGAGGTACTTGAAAAGATGTTTTGATGGTAACTTTTGCTGACAAAAGTCGTCAGTGTGATCTGGGTCAATAGTAAAGAAAAGGTAAAGAGAACAATTCCTATCAGAGAAGTCATCTTCTGTGAGTCCCTGGATGTGTTGGATTGGTGTTGTATTCATTGTCATGTCATGGCGACCTGAGCTGGTGTCTGACCACCATGTGGCCTCTATATAGTTGTGTTGTAGGTTATATCAGTGCTTGCACAGTGGCAGCGTATACTTGTCCCTGATTGAAAGTGTATGTTCACAGAGCATTTTTGCCGGGCATATTTCGGGATGTAATTGCGCTGCAATACACCTTAAGTACGTCCTGAAAATACGGTAATTCATAGCTCTCATTGAGATCCATACTTAACTGACGCTTTCCCCGATGCGTATTAGGTGCTAGGAGAAAGAATTGACGTCACTACTTCCCTGCGCTTATGTGCCGGGGAAAGTGAGAGTCTATGGGAGTTGGCACAGAGCGTTTTAGAAGTACGTAGCGAATAGTGGCGCACACAGTACGGTCCACTATACGCCACAAAGATGTTGTCTGAACATACCCTAAAAGTGAGTGCACACCTGTCCCTGACCCTGTGATTAGGGACTTTCACTTTCTTGCTTGTGTTTATAGTGTTGTTTAGTTTAGAAAGTGGAGAGGAGCGTTACCAAGGCAAAACTTAGAGGTGGGTATTATATGTGGGCTGGTGGGGTTTTGTGCTAGGGCTGCTTTTAAGTCGCAGTTTGACCCTGCTTCCTTGTGCCCAAGTCAACCTTGGTTATGTTCTGCTGAACCTTTAATGCCATTTTTGCGTCATAGTCTAGGCCACATAAGTGTGGCCAAGTGTATTGTGGTTCGGTTAATCTACCATGATTAAATGAGTAATCTAAGTTACTGCCCAACATTAGATGGAATAAGGTTTCCATTACACATTATTAAAAAGAAAAATAGTGATTGGATTAGAATACATCAATGTCGACTTAACAACTCCAGCTGAGGATGCCAGGAAATCTTATTTTACATCAATATTCTCAACAGCATAAAACCTGCAGAGTGTATCTACTGAAGTTTGCAAGAAATAAGCAAGTGAATTGTAAGGGAAGGCTAAGATTTAATAAAAGAAGATTGCAGGCAGTTTACTGTAGACTAAAGTTTATAGTCACTGGAGCTGCCAATTTCATATTCTTATTTGAAAATAAATTAAGCCGCCGTCTATACCACCAAGCATAGGAGGAACAAAACAGGCACGAAATCTGGCTGTAATATTTAGTGATGCAAAATGAATACATTGTATTCAGCTGATGCCAAATGTTAAATGAGCCAACCATTAAAGCAGAAATTATATACTGGATGGAGCTCCTCACACATGAAACAGCATTAATTTGCTAAAGTAGTCCAGTGCACAAAGTATGTGAGTAGAAATTTACATTAGCTTGTGATTCCAGCTGGAAGTTTGCTGAGATAAAAAAACACAATCCTTACGTGAATGGTTTGCCAACATATGAACTGATTTAAGAGTAGATGTGACTACGCAGCATGTAGATGATGGTTCACAGTTATGAATATGAACATATTTTACATGGAGAGGTAGCGTGTATCTATCTAAAAAAAAAACCTGTAATGCCTCACTTAGTGCCAGAACACCATCTTGGACCATTTGAGGGGTCATGCTCAGCTACACCATCCTTGGCAGAACAGTTAACGGCACCCAAACATATGTCACTGCGACACTAGGCTCTATTTTGAACTGGCCTCAGCCAGCTTTATTCTCTCGCACAGGAACAAATAGAATACAGAGCAAACAAAATGAAACCCCAGGCCGTTTGGCCACTGACTAAACATCAGTGTTCCTCTCTGACAGCACCACAAAACAAAAGTGTTCTTAATGTCCTAGATCAGCCTGGGGGCCAAAGCCTTCTACTTATCTCTTCTGCTACTCAAACTACAGGAAGCAATTGCACCCCTTGAGTATCAGGCTTTTTATAGTCCTCCGGGGAGCTGGCAAAACCCTTTCCTGGAACACGGGGAATAGGCACCCACCCAACACTTTGCCTACTCCCAGCAAGAACCGTCCCTGATCGGCTGAAACAGCCATACTAACTATAAACCAATGCCAACCGCTTACTGTGGTTGACAACATGCATGAATGCTTCCTATCCCACCAAGGCCAGGTAACCATGGTGGCATGTCACTTGCAGGTATCCTGCTTTACTCCACCTAGTAGCAGAAACATGTGACTGCTTGAGATCGCTGTGCCACAATCCAAAATAAAAAAATGTTCAGCCCATCCTAAACAATTTTAAAGAAAATGATGTAAGACACGCTGACGTGTCAGCAATGCAATCACAAAAACATATTAGCAGCTTTCTACAAACACTAAGACAGTCAAACAATAAATATATGAGCTATTTCAAAATGCATCTAAAATTGTATGAAGAATGTGACACTCAAAAATAGAAAAGAGTCACAAGAGACAAAATGAAAAATGGGAGCCAACTGAGTGGTCCTGACCAAGACCAAAATATGTATAAAAAAATAAATAAAGTCACAGCACTTAACCGGGAAAAAAACTCCAAGGTAGAGCTAAAGCTAAAGGGAAATGATCTCTTTATGTCTGTTGATGGATTTACTGTATCTTTTTATCATCTATCAATTTTATTGATTCCATATGCTAAGCATAGAAACATGGTCCCCATACAACAGACTGTCGTAACATTGCATGCTGTGTTATTTCAGCATTATTGAGTAAAACGCGTGAAGCCCGTTTAATTCTTTTTTAATTACATTCATCAGAATTCCTTGTAGATGCAGTAAATAAGTTTGTGTCTATATTCTCAAAAGTAAAACCAAGTTTGATACAAATCAGAAATTAAAATCTTATCATTTAACAAAAATGCCCCCCAGTGATTTCTGCACAAACTGTAGGAAACATCTAGCTACAACACGGACATGACATTGGAAGGATACAGGAACATTTTATTGAACCTTTGGACATATCTATTTCAGTACTCTTTTTTTGGATATGTTTGGGATAGGCTTCTTTGATCTCTACCAGAGTAGGTGCCAAGAATAGTGCCGCAGGGGTGTCTAGCATCTACGGCTTAGAATGTAAGTCTTAGTTACATCAGGATGTTTGGGATTTACTAACAAGTTATAAAATAATAAATTGTTCACTAAATGCAAAGGTATCTGATGTGTTCTCTTGTAGCATAATTACTCTATGACTTCAATGTGTTACTGATGGAGACTGTACATAATCTGCACACTCCATTGGCATAAGTTAATCATTTTTAAACTAAATTATCCAACATACTAGATTCCAGATACTTTATTCAGAAGCAATTATTGCCCACGGGGTGACTAGAAGCTCTTGTGATCCATTAAAAAATTACAAGTCTATCACACAATATATAGATAAATAGCGCAGTGCAAACCACATCTGCTGGAGGATGCGTGGTATAGGATTGAGGCAGACCCACAGATGCTCAATTAGGTTTAAGTCTGATGAATGAAGGTGCCAGGTCAATACATAGTTGCATTGTTTTACTGGAAGATTCCATCCACTTCAGGTAATACAATTTGCATGTATAAATGTACAAGATCTACAAGGATAGATTCATACCCAAATTGGTTGAGAGTGTCTTTCACATGGATGAGGGGCCCAGAGAAGAATGCTGCCACCATTAGCTTGTGTTCTTCCAGCAATGATTGCAGGGTGTTTTTTCTCCGATGTTTCTTAGCTGAACCACAAATGACATGGTTAAACAGAAAACATGAGAAGGCAATCCTTTGCCAATCAGTGGAGGTTCCAGTATGAAACACTGTGAAAATTGAAGCCTTTTCCGCCAATGCAATTTCATTAGCAAAGGTGCAGTGACCAGGCCCGGGCTGCCCACAGGGTAAACCGGGCATTTGCCCCCCCCGGCGGGCCCCCCGCAATGGTCGCATCAGCGACTGGACCCCTGTGGCCCCCCCGACCGGCCCTCCCGACAGGCCCCCCCTCGCCACACGGCTGCACGGCCGGGTCACCGACCCAGCCATGCAGCCATCACAGGCACCGCCTGATCCCGTCTGTTCAGCTCCCAGGAGGCCGCGGGGCAGGCGCGCGATGTAATGACGTCATCGCGCGCATGCTCCGCGGCGCTGCACTCTGCAGTGAGCGGCCACCGGCTCCGGAGCAGATGAAGAGGACGGGACAGCGGGTGAGTATTACTTTTTTATTTTTTTTTAAACTACTTGTTCCTGTACTTCCTGGCTGCCTATAATAGCCCTGCCCTGGCTATATGATGCCCTGCCCTGGCTACCTATACCCTGCCCTGGCTATATGATGCCCTGCCCTGGCTACCTATACCCTGCCTGGCTATATGATGCCCTGCCCTGGCTATATGATGCCCTGCCCTGGCTACCTATACCCTGCCTGGCTATATGATGCCCTGCCCTGGCTACCTATACCCTGCCTGGCTATATGATGCCCTGCCCTGGCTACCTATACCCTGCCCTGGCTACCTATACCCTGCCCTGGCTACCTATACCCTGCCCTGGCTATATGATGCCCTGCCCTGGCTGCCTATAATAGCACTGCCTACCTATACACTGCCTTGGCTGCCTATAATAGCCCTGCCTACCTATACACTGCCCTGGCTGCCTATATACTGTCCCTGTCTGCCTATAAGTGGCCCTGTCTGCCTGTATACTATCCCTGCCTGCCTGCATACTGTCCCTGCCTGCCTATATACTGTCCTTGCCTACCTATATACTGGCCCTGCCTGCCTGCATACTGTCCCTGCCTGCCTACATACTGGCCCTGCCTGCCTACATACTGGCCCTGCCTATCTACATACTGGCCCTGCCTACCTAATGGTAGTCTACCTATTTACATGCAACTTATCTGACATTTTTTAATTTCTAATTTTTTGGGTCTAACATACGCTGTTTGGGGAATTGATAGGAAAGTGCTGGAAAAGAGAGGAGTCTAAGATGTATTTGTGGTAAATTCTACAGGGACGAGAAGTGACCACTAGAAGAGGACACTGCATGCTGTACCGAACAGAGAAAAAATGGAAGGGAACGACTCATTAAGGAAGACGTCATGGAGGTTTGGGCCAGAAGGAGAAGAAAAGGAGAAGAGAACAACTCCCATCAGAGATGACGTCTCCTGTGAGTCGCTGCTGTCAGGGGTCATTTTACTTCTGTGTTGGATCAGTGGATTCATGTGAGGTGACCTGACTACTGGGGATGTGACTGGTGGGGTTGTAGGTTATGCTCGTGCTTATGTAGTGTCAGTGTGGGCTTGTCCCGGATTGTAAAGCAAGCGCACACCTGACTCTATGACGAGGGGTTTCTCTGCACCACTGTTTCTTTCTTGCTTGTGTTTAGGGAGCTCTCACACGGAGCGGTTTTGGTGCATTTTTTATGCGTTTTTTTTTGTGCAGAAATGTATAGCATTAACTACTCTGCCTTTCTGCACAAAATGCATCAAAAACGCACCAAAAACTCTCCGTGTGAAAGCACCCTTATAGTGTAGTTTATTTTAGACAGTGGCGAGGTGCGAGAACAAGGGACATTTTGTAAGCGGATATTGTATGTGGGCTGGTGGGGGCTTAGTGCCAGGGCTGATTTTTATTCCCAGTCCGGCTCTGGCAGTGACCATCTGTCTGCTTTGGAGCCCAAGACGCAGTAGGGTTCTCTGAACTGTTGTTTTACACACCTGTCTGGTAACCCATGGATTAGCAGTGAGCTGCTCCACTGAGGCTGCTCCACTGTAGCATGTAAGTTTGCTCTCACTCACCTCCATAGCTGATGTTTACCTCTCACATCAATGGCGCATGGTGCTCCCAAGTTTCCACATATGTTATTCACAATGATGTGATTCAATTGATGTTGAGGGGTTCCTAATTTTTTTGTGCCACGTTAAGTTACGCCTCCATTTGCAGCTCTGTATTCCGGTAGTAGATATTTAATTTCAGATTTCTTTCTCTAAAATCTAAATACAATTTATTGTAAATTGTAAATGAGTATTTAAGCTGAAACAAGTTCAAGCAGCCAACAACAAATAATTAATATGCCACAGATATTTTCTTCTTTGTGAAGAGCAGCACTACTTACTGTAAGCGTGCCCATTAATACAGAACTAAAAAGCAAATGTTGCTTATGAACTGTGCCTGGGCAAGAAGGGCACTGCCAGAGAGGCTCAGTCTGACAGCTGCTTTAGCCTTCTGGGTCTCATTACTCTGTGACTGTCTTCTGACTGCTATAGGAGGATACTGTAATTGGTACTCTGTGGCTATCACTGTGATCTGCAAAAGAACAAATAATAATTTGGTCTGCAGACTTCCTCGTGAAATGCATTACAAGACAACTGGGATCTATTTATCAAAATGAGTCAGAGTCATAAACACCTTTCAGCGATGTCTATCTTTATGTGTACAACCGGTCAAGGGCAGAATCTTTATTCTAGTACATGAAGTGAAAAACCAAAGATGTGCACTTCAATAGAATATTGAATAGGGAATGTAGATATTTTAACAACAATCTAGCATCCATATGGATTGCTAGACGTTTTGCAGCCCACCTCTGCAGTGTAGTCATCATCATCCTGTTCTCCTGTGTTTGTTTTCTGCATCTGCATGTCCTGCTTAGTACATAGATCCTTGTGTTGCTCTCTGCTGCCACCTGCTGCTGTCAGGGCATGCATGGCTTCATAGAGTAATAGCTGCGGACCAAATGGATACATGCATTTGCATGCATCTTGTGGACTGCAGTTTTCACTGTGACACAAAGAGCGTATCTTACACCCAAAAAATTGTCATAGCCCTATTCTATAGATTTAAACAGTTGTGCGCCAAAGCTTGCACTAGGCGCGCCACTCTTGAATTCGCCATAGTATGCTATGCAAGGCATACCACACACCAGATTTATGAACCCACATAGGACAGGTTCATACATACTGTCCCATTCTACACTCCTCTATACTGATTTAGAACTGGTGTGTTGGTGCCAAGTTTCATACATGTCGACCTCATCATTGGTGGTCATTGATGTCCATCAATATCACTTATGTGTTCTAAAATTGATAAGGAGGAGCCACAGATCTTCAGACAGTGGGGACAAGAAGTTTTGAGTGGAAGTTGCTTTCCCAAATCTGGATTCTTCAGCTTCTCCTTTCTTTTGTCTGCCTCATTGGAGAGGTTTTTTTTCCTGAAATTTATAGCCCCCCTAATGGGCCATGCAGCACAATAGCCCATTATATGTGGCTAAGGCTTCCCGGTAAAGAGTTGTCAATTTGGCTTATTTTTAAGGTAGGTCATGGTGGTGTCTTTGAATCATTACTTTAGCTTTAGGCTTATAAGAAATTTATAGGAAGCCCATAATAGTTTAATAAATTCAACACCTTCCCTTACGTTCCAGTTCTAGACCTTATTCTGATCCATTAAGGAGTTGTCTCACTACAAAGATTAGCTTTCAACATGTAGGGACTAGTAATTGAAGATTTTTTCTAAATATATTGCTTTATTTTTACTTTTTTTTGCCTTGTTGAGGAGATAAGATAGATTTTATCTGCTCAGAGTGCACACAGATTTCTCTAGGTTACTGCCCTGCTCTAACCTTCTCTCTGCTCTGTTTTATTTTATAGCAGGGAGTGATGTCATCACAGGTTGGACTGCTGGAAGCTTGAGTACAGTCTGCTATCTCAAACAAGAGATTAGTCTCCTTTGTGGTTATCAGGAGTTTCTACATTATATCTGTCTTCTGTTGTCTGCGTTTGTGTGGTGTGGTTGCATGGCAACTGCTCAGGAAGCGTGCTTGTCAGCTGACCTGGCCGCGCACCTGAGCACGTTAGTTTATCCATGGTCTCTATAAAACTTAGATGAAAATGGAAATCTGATTGCAGAGTATTAAAGCAGTGGTCTGCCTAGTCATAGGAGGACATGTATGAACACTGTCTAGGTCTCCGCCTTTCCTTGTTCCCCATAGCAACCAATCAGAGCTCCCCTTTCATTTTTGCAGAGCACTATATGAAATAAAAGGGGCGCTCTGATGGGCTGCTATGGGCAACAAACAGAGTCTTGTTGTCTGGTTCAGTTTTTTTAGACTGTTGTATCTTATTTATTCTTGCCTTATCTCCATTTTGCCAAATTCTAGAGTTTGTGGTTCTTGAGTATAATAAATTTGGTGTTTGTTTTATTTCTGCTTGGCCCTGTCTGGGAGTCACCAGATTACAGAGCTGCTTTTTGTATTAGGGTCACTCATAGTTTAGGGACATTTTTGAAGGAAAGGCTTGAGGGTTTACTTTAGGGATAGAGGCAGGGGCGTCGCTAGGCAGATTAATTCGGGTCACGAGCCCCGAATGAATCCGCCTGTGCCCCGAGTCTCGGCGGCTCCAGGCCGCTGCCGTGGGCCTGGAGCACTACTTAGTGCGGGCGGCGCCCGGCGATCTCTGACTGCACGGCCGTTTCACAGCGGTCACGCAGTCAGAGTCGGGAGGAGGCAGGGCGAATCACTTGGTAAGCACCGTACATACACCTCAGCGTCGCAGGGGGCGTGATGCACTGCCTTCATCACCCTCCTGCGACGCTGGGATCCTCTAAGCCAGCAGCTCTGCTGGCAGAGGAGGTCCCAGGCCCCGCGGGATGGCGTAAGCAGCTTGATGACATCCCGCTGCTTACACCATTCTCAAGCTGCAGGACCAAGACGTGCGGACCGTGCCTCATTAGGTAAGTAGTTTTTTTTATTTTGTTTTTATTAGGTATTGGTGGGAGCATATCACTGGCCACAGGGGAGCATATCACTGGCTACAGGGGGGGCATATCACTGGCTACAGAGGAGCATATCACTGGCTACAGGGGGGGCATATCACCGGCTACAGGGGGGGCATATCACTGGCTACAGAGGGGGCATATCACTGGCTGCAGAGGAGCATATCACTGGCTACAGGGGGGGCATATCACTGGCTACAGGGGGGGGGGGGCATAACACTGGCTACAGGGAGCATATCACTGGCTACAGGGGGGGCATATCACTGGCTACAGGGGGCATATTATGTGGCTATGGGGGCATATTATGTGGCTAAGGGGGCATATTACCGGCTAAAGGGGGCATATTACCTGCTAAGGGGGCATATTACCTGGCTAAGGGGGGCATATTACTGGCTAAGGGGGGCAGTAACCTGGCTACAGGGGGCTAATAACCTGACTACAAGGAGCATATTACTGGCTACAGGGGGCATATTACTGCCTAAAGGGGGCAGTAACCTAGCTACAGAGGGCAGTAACCTGGCTAGAGGGGCTAATAACCTGGCTAGAGGGGGCAACTACTTGGCTAAAGGGGCTACAACCTGTCTACAGGGGGCTACTACCTGGCTATAGGGGGCAAATGTTTACCTACAATGGGATAATTATTACCATTTGGGGCCACTATAGATGGGGATTTTTTACAGAGATAGGAAATTGTAGAGAAATGCTGATAACATGAGGAGTCTAAGATGTTTGTTTTGTAAATTTTTCAGTGAAGAGTTGTGGCCGGTAGAAGTCATCATGGCGTCTGGGACAGATGGAGAAGAAGATAAAGAGAACAACTCTTCAGAGACCTCTACTGTAAGTCACTAAACGTAACTGCAGTATAATCACTTATATTTCTCCTGAGCCTACATACAAAGGTTTTTCTCTGTAAAAGTACATCCTCAGTTCACAATGAGATGCAAAAAATTCCGTGTGAATCCAGCCCTACTCAGAAAAACTTAAGGGCCCGAGCCCTGGATGTTTTGGGACCCTAGCAACGCCCCTGGATAGAGGTTCCATTGTTAGGGGCAGTCAGAGGGAGTGCTTTAGGGAAAGAGTTAATAGACTGTTAGCTAAGGATAGTTATCGCTATTACTCTCTCATTTCTGGAGTCAACCCACATGTGAATCTCCACCAACCATGCACTCTTCATCATCCACACGCTGTCTATTTTCTGAATCATCCAGCTGTGAGTCTTTTACTTTGATTGATACATGCTTTGTATTGTTTTTTCCTGTGAAATTCTAGTGTCCTTCCCTGTTTGTGTTGGTTAGAGTCCACTAGCGTTATTACAAGAGCTTTGGTTTAAATTTTAAAGAAAATATAGGCTTATCATGTCTCGATTATTTACAAAATTTTAAATATTCTTAATTTCTAGCACTTAGAAATTTGTTGCTGACCTTGCTCTATCCTTGAATGCTTAGCCTTGACGAAGATATAGATGTAATAAACATGTCTTAGTTTTAAATTTAAAGTCTTAAATTAAATTGTTCATAGTTTCCAACAGAGGAATTATGTTTATCTAACATATTTAGCCCACCTATCTTCTTATTGGTTGGCTTTTGTCCCTCCAATTTCTAATCACTGATAATCCACATTTGTGTATGTATGGCGACTGGGATGATAACATTCCAATACTTAAGCTTCTAGGACCATTAAAAAAGTCTCCTATATTATTTATCCACCCCCCAACAATAAACATTCTGTTTTCTTTGTATTTAATAATTAAAACAATGGTTAGATAAGTTGTTTTTCTCGTCTTAATTAAATACTTTAATAATGACTGTCTGATTTACCAGGCAATATGTTGCAAATTAATTATTAGTAATGCAAAACAAAGATAATGCAAAGGTCACTGCTTATGTATAAAAGTATGTTTATTAGAAGTAACCAAATGTATTGTATTATAAATAAACTAACAAATTGTATTGCAAATTGTAATCAAAATATGAAGTAATAATGATGATGATGTTAATGTTACCACACCGCTAAACCAACCTGTATAAAACTTGTATGTATTAACCAAAATAAAGGATTCTGCTTCTAAAATCAACCTGATGTAAGCTGCCAATCTTCCCTGACATATGCTCATATGTCCATTTTTCTATTAATTTGGAAACCCCACAACGAGCACTAAGTCATGGGTTTACAGCAACAACAAAATGGTGTTCCTGGGTAAGCACAGGCTGGCAGACAGTACCTGAAACGCTTGAGAATGATTGGAACAGAATGAACAGATCTTAAGCTACAGCAAGGTAAGTCCTTTGATCTTATGCCATCTGTTCTTTCCTGTCTGTATGTTTCCTTTGTGTTATGTAAGTCTCTCAAGATAAGGTTCAATTAAATTGCCTGTGTCCTGTGAGACAAAAAGCCTTCAAAGAAAAAGCCTCCTTGTGTTGGTGATATACTAGTTGGATTTCACACAATATGAATCTATGCAGGCACTGTGTTTGGTGAGCCAGGTTGAAAAAGAGAGTCACTAAATATTGTATAGTCCACCTCAACTTCAGATTAAATAACCATAAAAATTGACTTTGGATTAACTAGGAAAAATTAAGAATAGAGCTTTTATGATTTTTGACCACTAAGTTTTGTACCATGACTTAGAAGAATTAGAAAAAGTAAGATTGTTTTGTTTTTGATTACAAATACCTTGGCATACTGTATGTATAGAGCAGTTGTTGAGGAGTTGTTGAAGGACAAGTAAGTAAACACATTTTTTGTTCTGGGTCAAAAGAAAGGTAGAGAAAATACTGTGGTGAGATTTATTTATGAAGTAGATTGAAAACCCTATTGGAGGAGGTCCAGGCTTTGATGGGAACCTGCAGGCACGCACTAAGCATTATGGCGAGGCGACCTCAGGAGATCGCATTTCCCCGCCACTAAGTGTTCTGCAGCAGCTGATCGGCAAGGTATGGGTTACCAAGTGGATGGCTATCAGTGAGGTAAGTCAGCAGTCTGACAAGGGTAACCATGAGTTAATGACACAGGTGGTAATTAGGAGAGCTGATCAGCTGCTCAGCCAATTCAGAATTCCAGGCCAGGTCTTAGGGTGCTTTCACACGGTGCGGTTTTGTGCAACAATGTATATCATTAACTGCTGTACCTTCCTGCACAAAAAACACATCCAAAAAACCACACCAAAAACGCATCAAAACCGCACCATGTGAAAGCACCCTAAGAGGCCTGTTAAAAAGCCTGTACTTCAGTATACCAGGGGGTAGTGTGGCTCACAGTCAAGCGGTGGACATGTGCAAGCCTATTGAGTACAGTATCTTGGGTTATTCCCTGGGCTTAAGAGAAGCCAAATCTAAGGTCTATATTGTACGGCGTGAGTACATGTTTGTGGGTGTTGGGTAGTAGACCCAAATCACTGCTAAAGAGGGACTCTCTGTATGTTTAGTTAGTGGCTAGATGGCATAGCGTTTATGTTCTGTTTTGTTGTATGTTAACCTGCATTTCAAAGACTTAAAGAATAAAGCTGGCCAAGGTCTGTTTCAAAGAAACATTGTGTCGGAGTGAACTGTTTCCTGGATGCAAGTGACCGTCTTACGAAAAGACAGCGATCCCAGAGCGAGAATGTCCCCCAGGCTGGTCCAAGATGGCGGCCAAACATGAATGAACGCTTACAGCATGTTAAGTGAGTAGCACCCGCCATATCAGAAAGGTAGAATGGATAGGTACTCTACCTGAAGAAGGATAGGCAAGAAGTTAAATAAGGTGGTCTTGCAGGAAATGGGAAAAAATAATAATAAATAAAGATAAGTACCTAGACTAGGACCAGCACAATGGGGAATTTTAAATACCAAAGATAGAAAAGGAGAACCACAGAGAATGACAGCATGCCGAGTAGTGAAAATGTGAGAGGAAAAAGAAAGGAATTGAGAACATGGGGTTAGAATGGTTCCTAGTTTTAGACTTAATGAAGAAATGTGGAAAACGATTTTAGAAGAGAAACGTGGATGTTACAAGATCACGGATTGTTGATTCAGGCACAGATGTGGTACAGAGTATTAACATTAATGACAAAAGGAGTATTGAGTGAAGAATTCCAAGATGGGAAATATCTGTATAACCAGGTGAAGAAAATAGAGATGGTCTATACTGATCTAGGAGAAAAAGAAAAATCTAAATCACAGACCTGTCTGAAAAAGTTATATCATGAACATTTGACTCTGACTTAAGTAAAGGACTGTATCCCTTAGTACCTGTAGATGACTTTTTTTGTAAAGCCCAGATACCAACAAAACACATTTTTGACTCCTGTGTTCCCGCCATGGTAAATCAGCCATGGTAAATCACTCACACATACAAAGCCGAGGACTAGTGCCTAAGGGCATGGATCTGGAAGTCTTAGAAAAAGCGCGATGTAGGAGACAACACAGGGCTCGATGACTCTGATTTTGAGAGTCAAGCCTCAAAAGCAGACTATTTTGAGGATCAGGTGAACAGAAGCCTTGAGAAGATGAAACATGAGATGTCCAAAGTTGTTCAGGCAGTACAGACCTCTATCCGGAGAGAAGAAATCAGTGCAACTACAAAAGCTGAAACAGATCTCATCTCATTTGATGGCACGCAAAATCAAACTACAGAGACTAAACATGACAAACACACAGTCGATTTTGAAAAAGAGTTTAGGGACATGCAACTTGAAATGATGACCAGATTTAATCAGACAATGAACGCTCTGCAAACAAGAACAGAAGCCAGTTTTAACAGTCAGATGA